>JAVALU010000291.1:0-17900 GCA_030770095.1 Gila robusta
TCAAGATACAACAGGTGTTGTGCCGAATTTCGACTCCCTGCCAGAATCTGACTCCCCCTCGCGTGCACGCGCAATGACGTCACTGAACTAGTCGCCGAATTTCGACTCCCTGCTAGAATCTGACTCCCCCTCGCTTGCACGCGCAATGACGTCGGTGCGACTGATTTATTTTTCGTCTGTTTGTGTTACTTAAAGTTTGGTGTCTTTTTTTTTTTTTTTTTTACAGGTGTTTATTAATAAATTATAATTATCAGTGTTTTCCAGAAAGCGTTGCAAAAACCGATCACTGGCATACAGGATATTATGTTTAAGTGCACTATGCTTACCAAGTCAAACATGAAATGTTAATATTTAACATTTATTCCCATTGTGCACTGTTTACTACTATAGACAGCCCAATAATACCATGTGCAATAAGTTCTACTTAATTCTGCACATAGATTATTCTTAGATATACCTCTGCCAGTACATTTTATTTAAATCAAATCCCAGAATTATTTTCGTGTCCAAAGCACAGGTGTAAGCAAATTATATAAATCATACTTCCCTAATTTTTCAGGTTTGCAAAATCAAAGACACATAAAACTCATGCTGGTTACACCTCTTATTATGGATGGTAAAATAATTTCTGTGTTTTACATTTGATATTGTAAGACTGGAAGAACTGGTTGATGGAATCAACCTCACCACAGGTCTATAAGACAAAGGACCTTGCTTGCACATTAACATTTGAACATCTCACACACACACACACACACACCCCGCACCCCCCTTCCTCGGAGCACCTTATCTACATTTTCTCTCTCTCTCAGTCAGTAACACTAAAAACTCACACAAGAATACATATGGTTTTAATGTGAATATGATTATCTTTAAGGATTGTTTAGTATCATTTTAAAGGTCTCAGGGTGACTGGAACATAATGTCTCATTCCCAAAGAAGTAAAACAAAAGGTAATAAGGTTTTTAAGAGTTTAGGAATAACTGGCACACAAAGGAATGTGGTCTCTAGGCACTCCCAAAGGTGTAAATTCATGAATGCTAATTTCCACTATTCTTAGCAGATGGTCAACTTCTACCCCCAGTAATGATGGGGGAATACAGTAAATTTCCACTAAACTCAAGTTTTACATATCAAATAAGGTCTGGCTATATAAGGAAAATGCAACGAGAGCTCAGGGCTGTTTTCTGTATTCAGATTAGCCCGTGTGGTTGAGGGTCTCGCGACTCTCAGCTCACGTAGCCATACAGTGTCGGGTAAAGGATTTCCCTCTTTGTTCTAGAACATTTGATGGTTTGCATTGATTATCTTTCAATTGATTATGGAATTGTAATAATACATTTACCTGACATAATAAATTGTTATATTTGATTATTCTAACAGACTTTGACTTTATTTTCATTGGAGTTAAAAGGAATAGTCAAACATTAACGTATATTTAATGATGCACAGATATCATTGAAAAACCTTTTCATTTTATGGAGTCAGATGAAACGAGTTAATACATAAGATAACATGTATTGCATTTAACCAAATATACTTTGCTGCAAGAAAAGACAGTAACACGCAGAGACCTTCACCGCTAATTCGAATACCGCCATTGGATCGAGTTAGACGGCCTTACAATATTGTATTGTAATAGGCACTTTCAGTTCATTCTGGCTGATATTTGCCAGTATAACTGGGTGGCTAGTCATCTGAAGAGGACATAACACTTGTTGTCCGTTTCGACATTTACACTCTAAAAAATGCTGGGTTGTTTTAACCCAATTTTGGGTAAAATATGGACAAACTCAAACATTGGGTTAAAAATGTAATAAAAAATTTAACCTAATGGCTGGGTTTGTCCATATTTCACCCAAATTTGGGTTAAAACAACCCAGCATTTTTTAGAGTGTACCTACAACTTTAAATGTTGCACAAGGTTTGCATGTACAATGAATTTGTCTTGGTGTACTAATGTTTCCAATAGTAGCAGAGAATCAGGGGATGATATGATATCAATAATAATAAAATTAATTCAGATGAATCAGACATCTGTGAGGTAAGATAATAGAGTGAAAGAAAGTTATGAAAAAAATATATAAGTACAAATAATCATATAAACAATTTAGAAACAATGAATATAGACATTCATTTAGGTGCAGAAGTAGTCCAGTGAAAATGCTCAGTTTGAATAAGGTGTGTATAATTGTGTGTGTTAATGTGATACATTGGAGGGGGAGTATGGTTTTGGCGGGTGCTGCTTGAATCTACATAAAAGACTTGTGCTTTTCTGCAGAGGATCCTCCATGGAAAAAGGTGTCATCAGAATGAGTTTCATGTGTTTTCTCTTGCAAAGCTGAAATTGGAGGGGGAGTTTAAATTCGGCAGGTGCTGTGTTTAAAAATTATAGTGATTTTATGTGTGTCACTGCATAAATACATATAGTTATCATTTATAATTTCACTTCCTATTTATATTAATTTGTTATTTATTAATTTACACACACACACACACACACACACACACACACACACAGAGTATACAAACGCAGACAGGATTACAGGTGTGGAAACTATAGATGAACAGTAAAGGATTTAGTTTTTTTTACTTTTTTTATTAAATGCCAATCAAATTACAAATAATAAACATGACAATAGTCTAACACAAATGTAGTCAACAACAAATAGTAAAAGAACACATACAATATAAAATAATAATAGCCTACAATTAAAACAAAGAAAAAAATGATATAAACAGAAAAAGGAAGAGGTATGAGATCATCATATAAATAGCATTAAAGCTTCACATAGAGACCTAGTGCGTTTTGTTTGACTATTTATTGAATCCAAGTAGGCCTAGTAACTCAATTTAATTTGTCATATCTATCTGAAATAACAAAAAGTAGGGTTTTCCTTTAGCCCATTTTTGTTTATGGTATTTCCCCATACTCAAACAAACATTAACAATAAAGGCCACATTTGGTGTTAATCTTTGTATATCAAAATAAAAAAATACATATTATTCAGAAAAGTAAACTTTCATGCCTAAGCATTTAGCAAAGCAAACATATGAGCAGTAAAGTAATTGACCACCGCGTCTAGTGTAGTGACGTCATTGCGCGTGCACACGAGGGGGGAGTCAGATTCTGGCAGGGAGTCGAAATTCGGCACAACACCTGTTCTTTGATTAAAGTTAGACTGCCACTGACCACTCGAGCAAAATAGCGACAGTGCTATTTGAAATGGGTCTTTATTTTTTACAGTCTATGGTCTTTAGTGACAAAGTATACCATCAGGCTATATAAAATAAAATGTCACAACCCTGTCTCTTTTTGTGAGACCAAAGATCGCCCGTTAGATATACACAAGACAAATTATATCTCATGTTCGACCACTAGACTACATCAGAGCCAGCGGCAAACGTCAGAGGCACTAGCCGAGGTAAACCTATTCCAGGCGGGGTACATGAGCGCTCAGCGTCCGGTGATCAACTCCGAAAACGTCAGATCAAATTTTTAAATAGGCGCGATCGAAATAAATAAACCACAGATTTGAGCTTTAAACAACTACATTGTCGACTGAAAAACTTTTAAAACTACATTTCGTGACATAATAACAGTAGTATTTTTAAATTTCGCGGCTTTTCAGTTAGCTGCTAACGTTAGCTTATTTTACCTAGAAGTTGCAAACACAACTTGTAGAACTAACTTGTCACATGAGTTTACCCGGATAGTACCTTGCAGGATACATAACTATAATAAGGTGTCTGAAAATGCCTTTAAGAGACATACATGAGCTTCACGTTACAACTTACCAGCAAATTCAGATGGGTTGTAGGCTACACTTCAGCAGCTGAGGCTGCTTGGCTGAAGAGGCGGGTCCACTGGCCGGCTCAGTCTCACACAAAGCCCGCCCTTTTACCCATATATGGATTGGCCAGGCGATGGGCGGGGCTAGGATTTCCCAGGATTTCCCAAGATGGCGCCGCCCATACCCCCCATAAACGGCTTCAAAACCGTTCTTCAGAGAGTCTATGGGTGACGTCACAGACGCTTTGTCCATATTTTTTACAGTCTATGATAACAACCTGTCTTATAGGCATTTAAAGATTACATATATTTTTCGGCTCCAGACAAATTTTATTTGGTGGGAGATGGCCCAAAATGGCTCTTTTGGTTGCAAAGGTTGCCGACCCCTGAGCTAGAAGAAAGATCTGAGAAATGCACCAAAGCATGGTATCATTTACCTTTTCATCACATTTTTTACACAGTCCTCAAGGTTTGCACCCCCTATCCTGACTAACCGAGACACCTGGAAAGATTTTAAAAAATGTCATTTTTTCACCATCAGAAACACAGAAAAAAAAACAGTATTACTATTACTATTACTAGTTATACTGACCATCACATTCCTCTTTTCTTCATCGGCCAGTTGCCCTTCCAGATTTTTCAGCTCACGCCTGGCGTTCATCTTCTCAAGGTGGAACTGAGACTCTGGGGGCTCACAGTTTTGGCCCACCTCTGACAGCTTAGACCGAATATCAGACAGAAGATAGAGGACCCGCCTTTGGAATTCTGAAAGTCAAATTAGATGGAAAAACATTTGTCCCATTTGCAAAAAATACCACTTTCAGTAAGAATATGAGGTGGCTTACTTCCATTATCTAATGGGAATAGTTCTCCGCCCTCTCTGTGCTGGTTCCCCCAACCTGGTCTTTGGGAGCACTCATAAGGAGAGCGGGAGCGCTGATGTGGAGCGCTGTCCCGTGGGCGTGAAGAGTTGTGGCGTGGCGTGTGAGACCGCTGGCTTGGAGTGTGGAACTGCTGGCGTGGGGTGCTGTGGGTTGGAGATCGGGACCGGTGGCGTGAAGTGGTGTGGTGTGGCGTGTGGGACCGCTGGCGTGGAGTGTGGAACTGCTTGCGTGGGGTGCTGTGGGTCGGAGTGTGGGGCACCAGGCATGGAGTGTGGGACCTCTCGCGTGAAGTGCTGTGGCTGGGAGTGTGGGGCCGCTGGCGTGGAGAGCGAGAACTTTGGAGCAGAAAGTGAGAGTCATGGAGTGGACTGCTAGACCTGGATTTATAATTATTTTCTTCTGATCCTAATGCCTGGCTAGACATTTCTCGAATCCTTGGTGGTTTTGGAAAGGACCGACCTGAGGGATGAAAGACAACCAAATGCAACAATAAGATGAAGGATTGGCAGCAACTATATACACTGTATCTACAATGGAGGTCAATGTAGACTCGCTGTCACCGGAAGCTGCTGATTTGAGTTTGTAAATTTTGAAATATGAATATTTTTGTTCCAAAAACCCACCAATCCGTTTCATCCCGCTTTCATCCTCATCTGTGTAAGTGGAGAAACAACAGTATAATTACCATTAGGGATGGGCATGATTAATCGACGATCGATTATTGATCATTAAGAATTTCGTCGATCACGTTAATTTGTTATCGATTATCATTAAACTAATGCTGCTGCGTTGCGTAGTGTGAGTGGAAAGTGAACGTGTTCCCCGGGCTGGTCAAGTTAGCGCGGAGGTACCTGTGCATCCCGGCAACGTCAGTCCCCTCAGAGCGGGTGTTTTAAGCGGCTGGACTGAAGCCTTGGGTGCTTCTCATTTCTTATTTGTGCATCCTCGTTTCCTTTCCTTGCTTCCTTTCCTAGCGCCTCAGCTCCTCCCCCTGTAGGATGTGAGGGAAGGACGCAAGGAAAGAAAATGAGGACAGAGGAATCGAATGAAAGCTTTTTTTATACATTGGAATACTTGATCACTCGAGCGTCACTTCATAGCGTCATCAGCAGCGCTCAAAGCATCTGCCCTTATGTTGTTGAAGTTTGTTTATTTAAGAAATTCATAATGTATAATAATAAAGCAAGATACCCTGTTGAAATATGTGAGATGTGTGGTTTATATAAACTGCAAAGGTAAACTATAAATTCAAATTATTGTGACCGATGTGAAGGGGGAGGAGAATTTATACGTGCGTCACGTTTAGTCAATAAAACACTTCCGCATAGTATACACCTGTGTATCCTCGCTCATAACTCCTCTGAAAGCCTCCTCACTCCTCGATCCTCGACTCCTCGCGGTGCAATTAGAGAATTGAGATGTCCTTCAAGATGGCTGTGCTTGATTGGTTTCCGGGTCATAGGATGGAGGACAGAGGAGCGAGGAGACGAGGAGGGATATTGAGAAGCACCCCTTGTTTACACTCGACGCGTCCGCACGAGCGCGAAGATGCGTGCGGCAAAAATGACGTCATTGCGGTATTCGGTGTTTCACAGGCGAGCGCGTCGAGTATAAACGCCTCTTCCGTTCGGGGAGGTGCGCGCGCAGTCTGCGGAGATTCGTGCTGCAGTGCCAGGCGAAAGTGTAAACGAGGCTTGACGGTCAGGTTGCGGTCGCGTCTGACCCCAGATCATGTCATCAACATGCTTATCTTTCTCAACAAAAATCAGTAGACTGGTGTAGAAGTTGTATGTGAGTTACTAGATATTTTTTATGAGGCTTTGTTAAGTAGCCTAGCCTAATTGATTGTTACAGTAGGTAGGCTAATCTCTCTCACCCTCTTTCTCGACTCCGTTCTTTGATAGTTTTGAGTTACATTTTGACAAAACCTGTCAGATCTAAGTATTATTATGTTTTTGGTTAAGTTATTGTTTAACATGATTTTTTTTTTATTATTTATTATTTTGGAACAAACGAGGGTCTCTGTTTAAGAACGCCAACTCGCAGCTGCAGGTTCCGTTGCTTTCGAGCACCGCAGCGCATATATCTTCAAGTTTAGCCTAACCGAACGTCCAGTTTTACTGCCACAAGTTGATCATCTTGTAATAAAGATCTAATCGAGGAAAAACACGCTGTATTTTTGTATTTTCATTGCATTTTTAATTTATAAAAAGTTAAATAAATAATGAATTTGAATATAAAAATATTAATGATTAATCGATAGTCGATCGTTAATTCTCCCGACGATCGACTAAGAAAATTTAATCGAATGCCCATCCCTAATTACCATACTTAGTATCACAACATATATTATCCTCCAGCACCAGAAACTAGGGACCTGTCAAAATGGGCAAGTATTCTGTACCTAAAATAAACCCTGGGTATTTTTTTTTCTTTGATACCCTCTTGACAGGACCACATTCTTCCTCACTGAGCTCTGTAGTACTTGTTTGGTCGAATGCCTCACACATTTTCTGATTATCTAAAGTAAATAGAAAACAAACAAGCTTTTAATACCTTCATTGATTTGATTAGTAGAAAAAACATAATTTCACTTTTAAAAATGGATGTTAACTCACTTGACTTGAAGAAGGACTACAGGAGCCTGATCGAGATGGTACGCAGCACAGCGCCTGAGGCAACGATCATCGTGTCTGGACCGCTTCCCACGTACCGACTAGGACAAGAAAGGTTCAGTAGACTATTTGCTCTAAATGAATGGTTAATGTCATGGTGTAATGAACAGAAACTGCTCTTTGTAAATAATTGGAATCTGTTCTGGGAGCGACCTAGGCTCTACCGTGCTGATGGCCTGCACCCCAGCAGAATCGGAGCGGCTGTGCTGTCGGACAACATCTCCAAGACGTTACACACCATCTGACTAGTAAGTCAAAGTCCAAATCACAATCTCTGCTGTCCCAACTTAATTGATACAAGTAGTGTAGAACATGATATAGAAACTGTGTCTATTCCTCGTCTAGTGAGGCCAAACAATAAATCTAGTGTAGGATCTAGGAAAAATCTTATTGTAATTAAACCAGAAAATCTAAATATCAGTGAACAAAAAGAATTTCTTAAACTAGGTCTTCTAAACATTAGATCGCTCACACCTAAGGCGGTTATTGTAAATGAAATGGTCACAGATAATAATTTCGATGTTCTGTGCCTTACTGAAACCTGGCTTAAACCAAATGATTATTTCGGTCTAAATGAGTCTACTCCGCCAGGATACTGTTATAAGCATGAGCCCCGTCCGATCGGTCGTGGCGGCGGTGTTGCAACAATCTACAGAGATATCCTTAATGTTAATCAGAAAACAGGTCACAGGTTTAATTCGTTCGAAGTACTTGTGCTAAATGTTACGCTCTTAGATGTAAGAAAGAAATCCCTATTATCTCTAGCCTTGGCGACCGTATATAGACCTCCAGGGCCCTATGCTGATTTCCTAAAAGAGTTTGCAGACTTTCTCTCAGATCTATTGGTCAATGCTGATAAAGCAATAATTGTTGGAGATTTTAACATACACGTAGATAACACAAATGATGCGTTAGGGACTGCGTTTACAGATTTATTAAACTCCTTTGGGGTCAAGCAAAACGTCAGTGGTCCCACTCATCGTCTAAATCATACACTAGATTTAATTATATCATATGGAACCAATCCAACCGATATAGATATTATACCGCAAAGTGACGATCTCACTGATCATTGTATGGTAACGTGCATATTACGTACTGCTGAAATTTGTCATGTTGCGTCACGTTATCGACCAGGCAGAACAATCGTTCCAACCACTATAGATAGATTCACAAATAGCTTACCTGATCTATCTCAGCTGCTCAGTGAACCCAAACAAACAGATGAACTAGAGGAAATGACTAGCAGTTTGAGCACCATTTTCTCTAGTACATTAGATATTGTTGCACCAATTAGATTAAAAAAGGTTAGAGAGAAAACTAAAGCACCATGGTACAATAGTGCTACGCATGTTATCAAGAGAGAAACTCGTAACTTAGAGCGTAAATGGAAACAAACTAATTTAGAGGTCTTTAGAATCGCGTGGAAAGACAGTATGTCACGTTATAAAAAGGCTCTAAAAGCAGCCAGGGCTGAGCATCTCCGCAAACTGATAGAAAATAACCAAAATAATCCAAGGTTTTTATTTAACTCCGTGGCTAGACTAACAAATAAACAGACATCACCAGAGCAAAATATTCCGTTACAGTATAGTTGTAATGATTTTATGAATTACTTCAATGAGAAAATAGAAAGCATCCGAAATACAATTATAAATGTACAATCCTCTATGGTGTCTTATGATTCAGCCTCAATTATCGCCCCTCAAGAACAACTACACCGCTTTACAATTATAGGACAGGAAGAGCTAAATAAACTTATCTTTGCAGCGAAACCAACAACATGTTTATTAGATCCAATACCCACTAAACTACTGAAAGATGTGTTACCTGTAGTGGAAGAGCCTCTTCTCAATGTTATTAACTCGTCTTTATCTTTAGGTCATGTTCCAAAAATACTTAAGCTGGCAGTAATAAAACCTATTATTAAGAAACCGCAATTAGATCAAAATAACTTAGCAAATTACAGACCCATTTCAAATCTTCCATTTATATCTAAAATACTAGAAAAAATTGTGTCCGCTCAATTGTGCTCTTTCTTGCAAGAAAATGATATCTATGAAAAATTTCAGTCAGGATTCAGACCGCATCATAGCACAGAAACTGCGCTTGTTAGAATCACAAATGATTTACTTTTAGCTTCGGACCAAGGCTGTATCTCAATACTAGTTCTACTCGATCTCAGCGCTGCGTTCGACACTATAGATCATAAAATACTCTTGGATCGACTACAAAACTACACTGGTGTTCAGGGACAGGCATTAAGCTGGTTTAAATCGTACTTATCAGACCGTTACCATTTTGTCTGTTTAAATGGTGAAAAATCGAAGATAACGTCAGTAGACTATGGAGTGCCGCAAGGATCGGTGTTAGGCCCTCTGCTATTCTCAATATATATGCTGCCACTTGGTAATATTATAAGAAAACATGGAATTAATTTCCATTGTTATGCTGATGACACTCAATTATATATTTCATCAAGACCAGATGAAAACACTAACTTATCTAAATTGACAGAGTGTCTTAAAGATATAAAATGCTGGATGACGTGTAATTTCCTGCTATTAAATTCAGATAAAACGGAGGTATTACTTATTGGTCCAAAAAATTACCCACAAAACCTCGTACAATACAACTTTAATTTAGAAGGATGTCCAGTTACTTTATCCACTACAGTAAAAGACCTGGGTGTTATACTAGACCGCAACTTGTCTTTCGAAAATCATATATCATATGTTACAAGAACAGCCTTTTTCCACCTTAGAAATATTGCTAAGCTACGTAACATGCTATCTGTTTCTGATGCAGAAAAGTTAGTTCATGCATTCATGACCTCAAGACTAGATTACTGTAACGCTTTATTAGCTGGTTGTCCTGCATCCTCAATAAACAAGCTACAGTTAGTCCAAAATGCAGCTGCTAGAGTTCTTACTAGGTCAAGAAAATATGATCATATAACACCGATTTTATCATCTCTGCACTGGTTACCTATTAAGTTCCGTATCAATTACAAAGTACTATTACTGACCTATAAAGCCCTAAATGGTCTAGCTCCTGTATATTTACTGGACCTTCTATCGCCCTACAATCCATCGCGTTCTTTAAGATCACTAAATTCGAGGCTTCTGGTCATTCCTAGGATATCTAAGTCCACTAAAGGAGGGAGGGCGTTCTCACATTTAGCTCCTAAACTCTGGAATAGCCTTCCTGATACTGTTCGTTGCTCAGACTCGCTCTCCCAGTTCAAAACTAGATTAAAGACGCATCTCTTCAGCCAAGCATTCACATAATGCTTAACTTTTATACCACTGTTGAATCAGATCGAATGCATTAATATTATGAACAGCAGCTACGCTAATTATTTCCCATCTGCTTTTCTGCTGTTATCTCGGGACGCTAGTCCTGAGGTAAATAGCGTTCTTCAGCTACAGTCTGTATCCAGCCTCTCAAGGAGACTTCAGATGCCCCAACTCTTGCGATGAGATGACTAAACGCCTGCGATGAGACGACTCGACGCCTGTGAAGAGACGACTCAACGCCGGCGATATGTTATGCCCTAAATTAATACATGATGATTAACTAACTGTATTTTTTACGTACATTTCTGAAATGCACTTTCTGTAAAGCTGCTTTGAAACAATATGTATTGTGAAAAGCGCTATACAAATAAATTTGAATTGAATTGAATTGAATTGAATTGAACTTGAGTTTGATTTTCAGCAGTGGAAACATTTTCCAGCTACTTGCTGGCGTTCGCATCTATTTAGCTGCTTTAGTTACATTAGCCCCTGGTGGCCAGTGTACCATGTTGTCCTTCACCCAAACCTCTGGGATGACTCCCTCCTCCTCTCCATTTGGCTCTTTCCAAACCGCCCTGACCCACATCATGACACCTATACAAAAATCAAAACGAATCAGTAGTAAATGAGAAGTGTTTTTATTTACATTTATGCATTTGGCAGACGCGCTTTTATCCAAAGCTACTTACATTGCATTATCCTATACATGGGTATGTGCAATCCCCTGGGATAAAACCCACAACCTTGTGTTGTTAACGCTATGCTCTTACCACTGAGCTACAGGAAAGATATTTTATTGCAGTTGAAACAACTGGGCAGCTTAATCATTCTCTGAAGATGCTGCATGCAATCTATATAAGGGCAGCATTATCCCCTCCACTCTCTGAACAAGTATACAACCTCCACACCCTCACAAAGATAATGGAAGAGCAGTTAAAAACATTAGTTGATACCAGTGATATACTTACAATTCAGTTACGTTCTATTTCATGCAACATGGGGAACAAAATGAATCCTGTGTCATGCTTCACCAGGGTTGGCTGGCAGACAGACAACTTTACGAATCAACTGCTGTTTGCTGATCAGTCGACGTGTAGTTCTACTGATATCTCTAACACGGACGATGTTGAGCAGTTTAGAATCACAAGGATCAGTGAAGAAACTCTCTGTGTTGCATTGGCGTAGCACATCGCAAACCAAGGTGCCTTCTTCATGCATTTCCTTCACAAAGACATAGTCCTTGTTCTGAAGAATGAAACAACAATCTCTTGGCCTTGTGGATATGCGAGTAAAGCTCTCTTTGGTGAAAGGCTTAGATTTTGTAGAATTTTCTAGTTCTGCTAGACGCTTGCAACTTGGGCTATAGGATTGCGAGATTGTCTGACCATTTTCTTTAGATTCTGCAGGTAGTTCTCAAATGGAAAGCATGAAATCCCATTCAGTGAACAGTTGAAGTGTTCCACATCATCTGGTAAGTGAATTAGTGAATGAACATTGTATACAGCGGTGTTTCCATATATAGCCTCACACTTCTTCACATAGTACATGAGTAGCTCGCGGGCATAGTCTAAGTGTTCCTTACGGTCTGCATCATCCGAATTCAACAGGACTGACACCCCAACCATCAAGGAAAGAAAGTGATTGTATACAGCATGTGAAACCACTTTTCTTAGAACCACTGGTCCAGTATAAAAGAGAAACTGTCTAAGTTTCCGTAGCCTTCCATCTGTCCAATTCCAGTAAAGTCCTAGGTTGCCGTGCAAACTCACTAGGTAGTTCTCCATTCAATGCCTTCAGTTTATCTGAAATGTCACTCCTTTGCTGAAATGACAGTCTGCATGCACTGTAAAAAAAGATTAGTTGACTCAACTTAACTAAGTCAAGTAATCTTGTTGCTTTGACTGAGTTAAGTTGAGTCAACTTATAGTGTCAAGTTTATTGCACTTCAAAACACGAGTTGACTCAAATTCCTGTATCAAGTAATGTGGACTGGAAAACATTAAGAGAACTAAAAAAAAGATGTTGGTTGAACTTTACCATTCAGCTCATCGGGAGCAGCTGGGGTTAGGTGTCTTGCTCATAGACACCTCGACACTTGGTCAGGTGGAATCGGGGATTGAACAACCAACCTTCTGGTTTGTAAACAACCTACATGAACCACTGAGCCACTGCCGCTCAGTTTTTATCAAGTTAGTTTACAGAAATTACTAGATTTCAAAAATTTAAGCAAACTAATATCTACAAAGAATCTACATGAGAATTGAGAATTGGCCAGTCAAACTTAACACTGACACTCTGGCGGCGCTAGCCAGCTGAATTAACAGCGCTCAAAGTCGACACTCAGAGGCTGTGTTCAAAATCATATCCTATACCCTCATTCACTATTCCCTACATTTGTTCACTAATATAGTCCACTTGACTGAGTGAATAATTCAGTTAATTTTCAGTTAAATAAGTTAATTGAGACCCTGATAAACACCTGCTGTTAACAATCAGAATCACTGAAGGAGATAGGAACAAGAAGAACAGAAAAAAAGACGAAATCAAGATAAAAGACATTAAATCTTAGCAAAAGATCTCAGCAGAGGAGGATTAAACATCTCCACAAACAGCATTACCAGCTTCACTTATTACTAACCAGACTGACTTTATTTCTGTCAGACGTCTACAGAAGTTCTTATTAAAAGGTGACAGAGGTTTAGATGTCATTTTATTTTCATTTGATGTTACCATAATGGTGATCAGTGATTGCTTTAGTTGGGCTCTTGACCCTTGACTTTTGAACATTAGTTGTTCTTTGGCTGCTGTAGCTGTGTCTTTAAAATACATCAGCTATGGCACAAAGCTGAAGACAACAGGATGACAATGACTGTTTGTTAATAGTCACAATCATCATATAATGGCCTGATTTACTGATCTCATTTGCTGCCTAAAGTTGTTAAATGGTGATGTCTTGTAGTTTTGATTTTGTTGTCATTGTGAATTTACAGACTGAGATCTATCGTGGATTTGACGTAAAGAAAATAATGATTTTAAAAAGGTTATACTTAGAACATTTTGAACTTCTTGATCAGCCAGACACACACATGCATCAATAATTGGTGTATGAATCTCAACAGTGGTGACAATCATAAGTTTTATGCTGCAATGCATGTTGGGTACCAAAAAAAAAAACATGACTCCCAGCATGCATTGCAGCATGAATAAATTATGCAGCTGATTTGTCTGGTTATTTGCTTTAATTTTTACTTTTTGTTTTTATTTTTGCTTTTGGTTTTGTGTTGACTTTTAGTTGCGTATTTTGGGATGTTCAAATTTAATGTTATCTTTTTTGTTGATTGTCACCATTGTTGAGATTCATACACCAAATATTGATGCCTGTGTGTGTCTGGCTGATCAAGAAGTTCAAAATGAGTATAACCTTTTTAAAATCATTATTTTCTTTACATCAAATCCACGATAGATCTCAATCTGTAAAATCACAATGACAACAACATCAAAACTACAAGACATAAACCATTTAACAACTTTAGGCAGCAAATGAGATCAGTAAATCAGGCCATTATATGATGATTGTGACTATTAACAAACAGTCATTGTCATCCTGTTGTCTTCAGCTTTGTGCCATAGCTGATGTATTTTAAAGACACAGCTACAGCAGCCAAAGAACAACTAATGTTCAAAAGTCAAGGGTCAAGAGCCCAACTAAAGCAATCACTGATCACCATTATGGTAACATCAAATGAAAATAAAATGACATCTAAACCTCTGTCACCTTTTAATAAGAACTTCTATAGACGTCTGACAGAAATAAAGTCAGTCTGGTTAGTAATAAGTGAAGCTGGTAATGCTGTTTGTGGAGATGTTTAATCCTCCTCTGCTGAGATCTTTTGCTAAGATTTAATGTCTTTTATCTTGATTTCGTCTTTTTTTCTGTTCTTCTTGTTCCTATCTCCTTCAGTGATTCTGATTGTTAACAGCAGGTGTTTATCAGGGTCTCAATTAACTTAATTAACTGAAAATTAACTGAATTATTCACTCAGTCAAGTGGACTATATTAGTGAACAAATGTAGGGAATAGTGAATGAGGGTATAGGATATGATTTTGAACACAGCCTCTGAGTGTCGACTTTGAGCGCTGTTAATTCAGCTGGCTAGCGCCGCCAGAGTGTCAGTGTTAAGTTTGACTGGCCAATTCTCAATTCTCATGGATATTAGTTTGCTTAAATTTTTGAAATCTAGTAATTTCTGTAAACTAACTTGATAAAATCTGAGCGGCAGTGGCTCAGTGGTTCATGTAGGTTGTTTACAAACCAGAAGGTTGGTTGTTCAATCCCCGGTTCCACCTGACCAGTGTCGAGGTGTCCATGAGCAAGACACCTAACCCCAGCTGCTCCCGACGAGCTGGATGGTAAAGTTCAACCAACATCTTTTTTTTAGTTCTCTTAATGTTTTCCAGTCCACATTACTTGATACAGGAAGTTGAGTCAACTCGTGTTTTGAAGTGCAATAAACTTGACACTATAAGTTGACTCAACTTAACTCAGTCAAAGCAACAAGATTACTTGACTTAGTTAAGTTGAGTCAACTAATCTTTTTTTACAGTGTGTGTGGGGTCCTCTCTGCATGTAGTGAAGCATTCTCCTAACTACACCCAAACACAATAAGTGCATGTAGTCCAGTGCAAATGGCTGAACACATGGAATTCCAGCTAGTGTCAGTGGGGATTTCCCAATTTGATGTCTTTGTAGGCAAGTCTACTGAAATCTGCTTCAGACCTTGCAACAACACCAGGCGCTGTAGCACCAAGAACAACTCGTCCCACATAGGTGCCTTTAACTGTGCAGCGCTCACAGCGAAGTAGCTATTGTGATTCTTTATGCATTTCAGGAATGATCGAGCTGGTGCATCACAAACAAAGGCTTTTACAGTCACTTGCAGTGCTTTCTCTCCATGGACTATGCCATCTTGCATAAGTTGCTGCAACTCTTGTAGAAAATCAGAGAGGTAATCTTTAACTGGGCAGGGTTTGGCTTTTCCACAATAGAGTGCCACAATGAAGGGTGCAAAATCATGGAAACTGCACAGGATTGGCCACATTTGCAGACTTGATGATTTAAACAGTGGAATACCATCAATGTTGAAGCACATATCTATTCGGTCGTCAGGGAAAACAGGATTCTGGGATAAAAACCTTCAGAACTCCTGATGCAATACCAAAGTAGGCATATTGTCCACCACACCATTCAACTACTTCCACTCTTTTAGGGGTTTTCAGCAGGGTCTGGCATCCTTGGGGAGGCGATGTCCTTGGCGCCTTAGAATATCTAGTAGTTAATTTAGCCCAGATCGCTTGCATTTGTTGGTAGCTCCCCAAGCTGCAATTTCCTCACCCAGATCAGGAGCAGTTTACTCTGTAGAATCATCACACAAATTGACAGCAACCTCAGAGTCAGTGTCAGAAGTCAGCACTAACGCATCAGAGTCATAATCTGAAATGTTGCCATCTGCTGAATGGTGACAAAGAGTCAGTTTCATCCTCACTGAACAGAGCCCTCAGTAACCCATCTGTATCACTGCTATTTGAATCATCAGCTGCAAGAGACAGAACTTCAGCATGACGTTTCCTCCAGTTTCTGTGGTATGCCATCATTTAGCGTCACAAGTAGCTGCAAAATAGGAGGAATCCATATGCATCTCTAATACATTTACATATATTTACAAAGATGTTGTGGAATAATGACATGCATGGGAATTTGTTATATTGTTAAACATTAAAGCAAATTATCATGCATTTCAGCAGTAAGGAATACCATCATTAATTACCTAACAAATAATAAATAAAATCTATACTGAAGTTTTTGCTTCAACCTCAGTCAAAACCTGTTACTTACTTGTTTGTATTTTTAATCCGTTAGTTGATTAATCATCTATCTTGTCAGACACTCAATAAAATATACACGTATTTTAAAATAATTAAATAGTTAGCATATTGGTCGGTCCTACCGCCCACGTCATTCTGTTTCTTCCCCATCAGTCGATATTTTTTTTTGGTTATATATTTCTAGTGTGGCTGTTAAAAAGGCTTTTCTGCTCGCTAATAAAGGCAATGTTCAGAAGATAGTAATAAGTACATTGTACATTAGGTGTATTCTACTGGTGTTGAGTCACAAGTTCATATAATATAGTGTGTGAGGGGTGGGTGAGTGATCGCCGGAGCTTTAACGGTGACAACTAGCTGTTCTGTACCACACTCTAACTCTGGGGTGGGGTGGTGATGGGGGTCTGAGGATTCTGTCCTTAGGACGGTTGTGTTGGGGGGTTACGGGATATATTATATGGTTTTTTGTTTATTGGGCGTTCCCTCGGACTCTGCCCCATCGTTAACCGATACCTACCCATCTTATGGAAAGTATCTGGTGAGGCATGTGGGAACTTTGGTGAGTTATTCTAGGAGGTGTAGGTTGTGTGGATCGCTCTTTGGCAATTTTGTGGTCTCATGAAATGCCGCTTATATCTACTGTGCAAGTTTGGTTAATACCAGGTGAGTTTTCCCCTTGGCTTAGACACTGGGGTGGGCGATCTGCTCTTTTGCATAGACTTTTTCAATCGCTCCTCTCTATCCACAACATCTATGTGGCAGACCTGTATACTGTTTGGGGCGGTTCACTTTGTGACGGGCGCGCGGGGGATTATGTAGGTGGAGTTGTTGATTGTTCAATTAGATGGTTGGATTAATGGCGTCTTGAGTTTTATTTACGAAGCTTTTTTTTATATCATGACGGTGGTCCGTGTATACCATTCTGTAAGGTTTGTTAATATCATTAAGAAAGCTTGTGTTTCTTCTATCAACTTTTAACTTGGCTGCCGACAGTTACAATTGGCCTATCTGATTATAGTACTGTTATACTATTAATGTGTCAATGATTCATTTTCACCAATTCTTGCTGTGTATATGGTTCAAACTTTAATATGATTTCTATGATCTTTGAAGAACTTAGCTTATAGGTGGACTGCAAATTTATAATAGCTTTAAGTAGAATATACGAGGTTCTAAAAGGAGTTATTTCGATGTGCGGTGCGTTCCTGAACGCAAGGATATGTTTGTTCAATAACGGCGCGCTATCTCGCTCGTGTATCAGTTTACGCGTATGTCATACGTTCCATACTGCATTGATATAGACTACATGGTGGTACGTCTCTATGTTTAATGGTTAGAGGACAGTAATTTCAAGAAATGGGTTAACGT
>JAVALU010000293.1:0-43944 GCA_030770095.1 Gila robusta
TGACTGCGTTCACACCGGACGCGAATAGCGCGTCAAATTCGCGTCTACCGCGTGTAGTTTGACGCTTGACCACTTTGTGTTAATTCGCGCGTCTGAGGCGAAAGCTTAAAAAGTTTCAAAACTTTTTACAAGATGTCTGTTGTTGATGGGTCATTTATCGAGAGAGTCACCGCTCTGGAGAGCAGAACAGCCGCGTAGGGATCATCATCGCCGTATTTGGGTCCACCAGACCCTTCGGAGGCGAACCCAGTTCGGCGAGTTTCACCATTTGCTCCAGGAGCTGCGCCTGGATGTCGGCCGCTTTCAGCGGTACTTCCGCCTGTCCCGCGCCCAGTTTGATGACCTGTTGTCCCGCATCGGAGCGAGGATCACCCTGGCCCTCACCCACCTAATCTGTAATTTATTTTTGTTTTGATGATAAATGGAGCCAGCCTAGGCTACTACAAAATTGATTAAACTGTCCTGTGTTTTTTTCCCTCACACAACACTGTCCAGACACGAACTATGTTCTTGCACTAAAGTATGTTGGTTCTCTTTACATTAGGATAATAATAATGTTTCATATAATCTAGATTAGATATGGAATAAATAGCAAATAAAAAAATAAATAATAAATAAAATTAATGTCTCATATATTAAAATCAAGTTTTTATGTGGTAAAATATTTACTTCACGTGACAGCAGCAAGCTGGCTCCTGATTGGCTAACGCGGCGCGAATTGACGCAGAAGTTCAGATTTTTCAACTCGGGCGGCAGACGCGAATTCACGTCAAACGTGTGAATGCACAAAAAGCACTAAATAAATCATTCGCGCGTAACGCGCCAGACGCTCAATTCGCGCTATTAGCGTGAACTTGACGCGCGAATGAGGCGAATTCGCACCTTGGAATTTTTTACGCGCGTAACGCGTCTTTGCATTGACTTAACATTGAAATCACTCGCGGTAGGCGCTCTATTCGCGTCCGGTGTGAACGCACCATGACTCTGCAACGAATTTACTACATTTCAAAAGTGTAATTTTCATGTAATTAAGTCACATTTGTTTATATAGTGTTTTCAAAACAGCTTTAAACATACGAAATTAATCACCTGAATAAGATTGTTGTTTACATCACCTTACAACATGCCCTTTATCTACAAATAGGCACACATATTAATGTGATATAAGTTATGGAAAGCCCCATGTTTTACTATAGTATATCTGGGATATGCACAAACAAATGTCTTACAATCTTTAAGAATATTTGATTGAATGATGAATGTTGTCCTTGTTCAATTTAATAAAATTAAAACTTAAATTGTGATAAATAAAATAACTGAATATTAATTTATATTATTTTTTATAATTCCTTATAAGTCATGCATTTGCTTTTTCAGTGCACATAATCATAATTCATTATTCACTGATTTATAAAAAGTCAAATAGTTCCAAAACACTTGTTTGCTGTAGGCTACTAATTAATGATCAATTATGTATTTAATGGCTAATGTTTGCATTTGAGGTAATGTCTTTAAAATGTTGGATTTTGAGAGGAATTCATGACACTGAACAACATTGTCCTCTGAATATTAATGTATGCTGCATAATTTAAAAAAAAACACAAATATACAATAGATAAAAATGACACTGATGTGTTCATTCAGCTTCATCGTCTCCTTCAACAGAAAGCATGTCCTCTGCTGCTTCATCTTGGCCGCCGTCCTCTAACCCAAGTTCCAAAATATCTGAAGTTAAAAAACACATTTGAAAAACTTAGCCTAAATACATTTAAAAAAAAAATATATATACAATGCATAATCACACATTCAAACAACAAAACAATGCAATTTGCAGCATCATCTCACACCATCTCTTGCTTAATACAAGGCTGCCTTCGAAACTTCCAGCTCGCTTTCAGTTTTCTCCAACCTAATTAAAAATGAAGGTTCTTTATTGGCTTTATTTCTTAATTTTGAGACACTCACGGGTTCTTTGTGGAAAAACACGGTCACAGTACCCACGAATGGGATATCTTCGATCAGTGTCTCCAAAACCACACGCATCTTTCCTCGAAGCTGAAAGAGTGCAAATGAAATTATCAAGATTTAATTTCTACAGTGGCACCGTGTATCAAATGTACAGTCACAACTCACAACACATAATCTCACCTGTATGTTCTGCACACCACATTTCATGCATAAACACTTTGCGTCTATATTGACATTAACGTTTGAACTGTAGAATAAATGTCAATTGCAAGGTTAAGGAAGCATGTATTTGAGTGATTTGGTCATTCATTGCATGTTGATTTGATGTGTGTGTAAGGTTTGTGTACGCGTGTGTTACCCTGGGCAAGGGGTTCCTCAACTGTCCCGTATGCAGGTCTGGCACTAGATTTAAAGTCTGACGATTGGGATAAATCAGGAGCGAGGCAATCTGGTCCATGATCATTTTGTGAAGATTTTGACTGAGAAAAGGAACAGGGACAGAAAGTGTGAAATAGATTAAAAAAGAAAAGAAATGGATGTAGATCAGGACAGCGAGTGTACTGAACTGAATAAAATATTATTGTGTATGTCACTATGTGTAATGAATGGAATGAGAGACAGCTTGGTCGAACTGGTCTTTAAGGTCAGTTCCTAACAACAAAGAGGAAAAAGATTAAGATTACATGATTATCTTAAAAGTAATATTCTAATTCAAGCACTTCTGAAAGAATAAAGACAGTAAGGATCAGTACACACGTGCAAGAAGACTAATGCAGAACATTTTAAAGTTCAATGGAGATTCAAAGAACCCAGGAGGGTTTCAACTTCCTCAGTTAATGGATGTTACCAAGAACTAATAATGTACTTTATCTGAAGAACCTATAGGCTTAGATTAAGCCAGGATTAGGCCTTAGTTCAATTAGGACATTAAACGTGCCTTAGAAAAAAAAAACATTATTAACTGAACATGTTTTTACTGAAAGCAACTTGCACTGACATATCTTGAAAAATGTTGTTTTCAGTTAAAACATGTTCAGTTGAAACTTGCATTTTAGTCTGGGACTAGGCTCAAGACTCTGTACAACTGGGAGATAGTGTAATGTCAAAAAAGTTTGAAGCTCCAAAGAATCATATAGTCAACCATAGAATAACCCAAATTTTTCATAAACTCTTAAAAAATAAAGGTTCTTTATTGGCTTTATTTCTTAATTTTGAGACACTCACGGGACTTTTGAGGAAGTACATGGTCACATTACCCACGAATGGGAAATCACCGATCAGTGGCTCCAAAACCACACGCATCTTTCCTTGAAGCTGAAAGAATGCAAATGGAATTATTTTTCAAGATTTAATTTCTACAGTGGGACCAACAGAAGAAAGGTTAAGTTGTAGAAGATAAAAATGTGCAGCCAAAACTCTAATATAATATAACTCTAATATGTTTTCACAGCCTTATGTCCTTTAAATCACATTAACATCACAATTTCACTCTTGCTTTGACAGGAATGTTTGCCATGATCATCAGATGTGTTTATTCTAACAGAATGCTTGTTCAGAGGCAGTGAAGCCTCTTTTAATCTCCTACTGTAGAGGAATGAAATCTGCAGCCATGTTATTTATTTTGTGAGTGTGTGGTGTTTTCATGTATGACCTTGACACCAAAGTCTATCTTGGTGAATGTGACATTCCCTAGGGAGGGGCTGGTGGAAATCTTCTTCTTCAAAACTGAAGTAATATGTGGCCAGGCCTGCTGGATAGCCTTGAGAAATAGACAGGAAGAGAAAGACAGTGTCATATTTTTATTTGAGATTTAAGTCACCCTGACTTAATCATTTTTAATAGAATGTTGTAGTATTTATTGTAAATGGCTCATCCGTGCACATCTTTTTGTTTAAATTCATGTGCACTCATTCATATTCAAAACAACCAAATATTGATATTTTAATTAATAAAATAAGCTGTAAATAGATTTCCCTGCTCCCAGCGTCACTACTTCATGTCTCCTCGAGTTGGTGCTCAACACATGAATAAGGGAAACAGGAACATAAGTTGACTAGCCTTAGAAAAAGAGGTTTTTAACGGGATGACGGAGAGCAGTGTGAGTAAATTAATAGATGCCCAGCCACATTTAAATCCAAAGTCTGGGAAACCTGCACTTAACCCTTTCTCAGGCATTTTGTTTTCATAGTTAGACAGATATCATGATTAGGGTTGGGTATCAGTTAGGTTTTATCCGATACCAGTACTATGGAGCTAGAATTGTGTCTTTATTACATGTGAGAAAATAAATGATCTGAGAGAAAAAAGAATATTTGAGAGAAAAAGTTTTCATACCAATAGGAAAAATTAATAATGTTTGAAACTAAAAAAAGTTTTGAGAGAAAGTATTTTCTCATAGAACATAATAAAGTATAAATTTTTGAAATTATTTCTGAGAAAAAAAATCTCAAATGTATATTTTTTTGCTATCAGTATGAAAATATTTTCTCTAAAAAATAGGGTGTTTCTCTCAAAACGCTTTTCTTTGCTCTCGATGCAATTTCTTGCTCTCGTATCAGGATTTTGCTTTCGCTGTGAAAATTGTCAACACTTGTTTGCTGTAGGCTACTAATTAATGATCAATTATGTATTTAATGGCTAATGTTTGCATTTGAGGTAACGTCTTTAAAATGTTGGATTTTGACACTAAACAACATTGTCCTCTGAATATGAATGTATGCTGCATAATTTAAAAAAACACAAAGATACAATAGATCAAAATGACACTGGTGTGTTTATTCAGCATTATCGTCTCCTGGAAAAACACGTTCACATTACCCACGAATGGTGGCTCCAAAACCACACGCATCTTTCCTCGAAGCTGAAAGAGTGCAAATGGAATTATCAAGATTTAATTTCTACAGTGGCACCATGTATCAAATGTACAGTCACAACTCACAACACATAATCTCACCTGTATGTTCTGCACACCACATTTCATGCATAAACACTTCGCTCTTATATCGACATCCCCATCGTAACTGAAAAAAGATGTTCCAAAACACTTGTTTGCTGTAGGCTACTAATTAATTATCAATTATGTATTTAATGGCTAATGTTTGCATTTGAGGTAATGTCTTTAAAAATGTTGGATTTTGAGAGGAATTCATGACACTGAACAACATTGTCCACTGAATATTAATGTATGCTGCATAATTTAAAAAATTCATTCAGCTTCATCGTCTCCTTCAACAGAAAGCATGTCTGCTGCTGCTTCATCTTGGCCGCCGTCCTCTAACCCAAGTTCCAAAATATCTGAAGTTAAAAAACACATTTGAAAAACTTAGCCTAAATACATTTAAAAAAAAATTTCTATACAATGCATAATCACACATTCCAACAACAAAACAATGCAATTTGCAGCATCATCTCAAACACAAACTCTTTTTTTTGTTTTATAACAGAGGTAACAGAGTTGACCAGAACGTAGGGACAGACACAAAATCTATTTTTTTTTATTAATTAAATTACAAATAATACAGAAAATATATATTCAATGCAATTGTTTATATAACTTAGAGTAAACAAAAAATATTTGAAAATTAGACTTAGGGTGCTTTCACACCTGCCTCATTTAGTTCAGTTGAATCGCACTAGAGTTTGTTTTCCACCTTGGTGCGGTTCGTTTGGGTAGGTGTGAAAGCAGCAATCGCACTCGGGTGCGCACCAAAAGCGGACCAGATAAGCGTACCGAGACCTCCTCGAAGAGGTGGTCTTGGTACGCTTTCAAGCGAACTCTGGAGCGGTTCGGTTGTGAGAACGTGATCCGACCTCGAACAGACCCAACTGCCAAAGAACTGCGCATTTTTGGACTAAACCAGCTGCCGTAGTCAAACAAAATTATTTTTTAGATTGTCAATAGCACTCCTTTTAAGCCATGACTGACTTACCAAGCGTTCTGCACTCTCACTAAAATCTCATCATAAACACTGAAGTTGTCCGCACTGCACAGTGAAGTTCTTATTTATATCGCGTCTAGACTTTGTTGTTTATGGGGGGATTTGCGAAAGGATAAAGCTCGTGCTGATTCTGAACATACATTGTGAGCGAATTCTCCGCATGTCTGCCAGATTTTCCTCTTTATTTTGTTTACTTCCGGGAGATCTGTTGGAATTTTCCCGCATGTTAATTCTGACCAATCTAAGTGCAGTTGTAGAAATATGTTCAAGACACATCTGGCCAACGAGTGATGTGGATGTTGTCAGGTGACTGCATTTTGGTTCGTTTCATCAACTGATTCAGACCAGAGCAATCAGTGTGGTGTGAAAAGGAACCAAAACGCCTGAAAATGATACAAAGTATAATTTTTCGCCCTTAGTCCGGACCAAATGAACCGAACTACAGGTGTGAACGCACCTTTAATGGTTTCATGATAATTCAAGTTGAGGCAGAGACAGTCAATAATAGGTGGAGTGGGAGTCATTTAGTTAATATTTCGCATAATTTTTTTCCCCTAAATATACATAAAGCATTATTTTTAGTGATAGTGTAATATAATTTGTATTATTGTTCAAAACTGATTAAAAAAAAGTGATTTAAAATAAAAGGTTTATCTGGCAGACTCAAAATGTACCCCAATTCTAGAATGACTATATATATATATATACACCCCCTCAGCACTTCGTTAAAAATTCTCTGGTGTGACCCAATAGTGTAATTTGTAATTTTTTTAAATATTTACTTTTAAAATATCGTCCCCTTGGAATTATAAGGTTCTATCTGACATTTTTGTCAAAATTGAGTTATTCACATATTCTTATTCTGTGACAACTTATTTACATTATGATTATTATTACTACAAAATCAAACTCTAACTTGGCTCTATAAGGTTCTATCTGCGTGAGCCAATCAGCACTTCGAATGCTCAGAAGAGGACCAATCAGAATCAACTTTATATGTCATGTCGCCGGCTTTTTCCTTGAAGACAAAAAGAAACCCCATAAAGGCATAATGCTATACATTTACAGCAAATTAAATATTCACTAAATTGTGTAGTGTTATGAAGTGGCTTCAATTTGGCCATTTTCTTTATAGTGTATTGGTTATTATTATTAATTATCAATGAGGTTATTATTAATTATTATTATTATAGTTATTATTATCTGAATTATACAAATATGCAGTGAGTAAATTGAATATTTTAAAAAACATTTAACATGCAAGTGTGTGTGTGTGCGCGAGTGTGTGAAAATGTGTGTGTGTGTGTGTGTGTGTGATTAAAATTAGTCTGACATTTTTTGTGATCATATAGTCAGTGAATAATTTTTCAATGATTTTTAAACTTTATGAATTAATTTGCTGAAGCATGTCGATTTTCTTGTAGTTTTTAAAATCTTAAAATGTCTTAATTTTTACAATATTAAGCCTTAAAGGTCAAATAGTTAACAATTTCATTGATGGGGTCTTAATTACAACAATAAACGTTAGCATGTTATTTCAGCCATACTGATGTCTAGAGAGAAAGACATTTCACCTGGCCCACTTTAGCTGGAGTAAAGTCCTGCTCAGATGTATTACAGTAGCTGCTTTCTGTCTAAACAAAAGAAAGATTAAAGTAACAATTTCTGCAATAATGTGTTTAATTACCCACCAAATTGGTAACGAAAATTAAGATTCTGCACTGGACAAAATATTTAGACCTACCTTGCTTAATTTGAAATGTCCTAAATACATGGAAGTGCTAAAAAATATGAAACAAATGTCATAGAAAGGATAAAATTTTACTTTCTAACACATGTTGAGACATTGTTACAACATTAATTTTATATTTAATGTTCAAATAATGTTTTGGCAGATAGAACCTTATAATTCTAAGCGAAAAGTGTTTTTTTAGAATTATAAGGTTCTATCTGCGTTTGACCCATTCCAAAAAAAAAACATTTACAAATTTGAGAGGATTTTGATATTGTATATTTAGAATACATTTAGGGTCCCTGTTATTTTCATGTTTGAAAGAAACTTGTTCCCCATATAAATTTTCCTATATGTAATGCAAAAACTTTGAAGCTCAATATCTCAAAACTGCTCAGAACGCAGATAGAACCTTATAATTCCAAGGGGACGATATGTTATTTCAAGTGTGATTGGCTGAGACATACAGAAAATCGTTTTATAATTTTCAAATGTAAACATGTTATTTCAACTTTCTACAGTAAGTAGACTAACAAATGTGGTTAATGTAATTTATGAATAATCATAGCTAATTTTTTGATAATGCAGTCGCAATTAATATCTCCTATAATCTGTAAACCGTCGCGTTACCAAGTCAACGACTAACGCGTTTGTAGGCTATTACATTTAATAGAGCGGCTGCTATCTGCCCCACTTTGATAAAAGTAACCGTAGTTTGCTCGGAATGGAACAGTTTCGCAATGAGAACCGTTCGGCACGACGATGGGAAAGAGGCTATAATGTAACGTCTAAAGAACGACAGTCAAGGGAGGCTCTGTTTCTGAACTTTTAATTGGAACGGAAGTCGTTTCTCTCTTCCCGGCCTTCTTTGAACTTACCGCATTAACCCTGTAACTGCCGATGCAAAATAAAACAGCAATTTCACACAATTATAAAGACTAGCCTATGTGCACTACAATAGCACTGGTATTACAAAACCTTCACTGGCACATGCCACTCAAATACAGATGTACCTCAAATTGACAATATGTTTGAAAAAATATGAATGACTTTAATGTGTTTAATTGACATTTATTTTAAAATATCACTAATATTTAGGATTTTGTGTCACAATTACCACTGGAGGTGTTATATTGGTATTTATTTTAATAGTCATACTGTATCTCTAAAATGTCCATTCATGTATTTCACTATAAATTGTTCAGTTGTTCACACAACTGTTTTCAACATTAATAATAAGAAATGTTTCTTGAGCAGACTTCTGAAGGATCACGTGACACTGAAGACTGGAATAATGATGCTGAAAATTCAGCTTTGATCACAGGAATAAATTACATTTCAAAATATGTTCAAATAGAAAACAGTTAATTTAAATTGCAATAGTATTCCACAATATTCCTGTTTTCCTGTGTATTTGATTAAATAAATGCAGGGTTGGTGAGCATAACTTAAGTGTGTGTGTGTGTCTAAATTAAGTTTTTTGAAAATGTAAAAATGCAGAAAGTTTTCTGTGATGGGTAGGGATAGGGGATAGAATATACAGTTTGTACTGTGTTCTAACACACACACTCCATTGAGAATGATTTTTACAAAGAGTGCAGCAGGAAGATGATGTGAGAGTATTACTCACAGGAAGTGCCTCAGCCTTGTCCAAATACACTGCCAAGATGGCTGCTGAGGGTGGCTTTGCTGTTTTACTCTTCACACTTTTTTATTTCTCTTCAGAACCTGAGAGAAAGAGAGAGAAAAAAAAACGAGGGCGGAGCGAAGCTACTGTAAAAACGTCTTGGTTACTAACGTAACCTCAGTTCCCTGAGATGAGGGAACGAGTATTGCGTAAGGCTAGCTTACGCTATGGGAAATATCGAGAATATTGAAGCCAAATTTCTTAAACGCAGTGCAGCTGCACAGCAGACACAGAAGAGCGACTAGCGCGGTCATTGGCTGTGCTGCGGCAACTGCACGAAAACGTAACACACACATTTTCAAGAAACCGCCCTGTGTTCTGTGTTTGTGCGGTGTTATAAGACCTTTTTCAGTCGTCCTGCGTCGGCTTCTAGTGTCAGCCACTCCAGTCTCAAGTGAACCGATCCTGTAGGGGTGTCCTTCAAAATGAATCACTAAGAAGGGGACATGAAAACAGCAAATAATCACCCACGCAAAATTCTACAATAAAATCACACAATCACACAGGAGGAAAAAGTGTGCTGGAATATTATCTAAATCATCTCACCTTGTCAACTATTTTAGATATCTTCACAATCCCCAAGTCTATTTGTGTCCTGAACACAAGTGAAATAAAGAGAATCAACGCAAGGATGAGAATAGAGATCAGCAAACAATAAAAAAACACAAATCATGAGTTTATGGTAATATGGTGGCTTATGATAGGACACTGTAACATGTTCAGAAGATGAAAATCTAGAACATATATATATCAAAGAGGTCATATTTTAAGAAAAAGTACATTTTTAAGAAACTTTTGGAATAAAAGAGTTTAATCCACTATGGAAACACTTTCAAGAAACAAGATATCCTCAATGTAAATTGTTTTAGAGCAAGAAATCTTGACTAACATTATAAGGATTATTCACTTATAATGTTAAAACATTAAATATATTCCTCCTTTGAGAGAATAAATGAGAAACAGAATGACGGGAGATGAAAAGCAGTGATATGGTTCCTGCCCAGGAAATCATCCACCATCATGAACCATGACCTGACAGACACACACACACACTCATGCATGAAACACCAAAGACACACCTACATTAACATCGGACATTTTAGACTCGGAAAAATGTCAGAGTGCAGTCGAGTCCGGGCACTGGAGGACACAATATTATTCAAAAACGAAACAAAACTTTGTGTTGTTTCCGCGTTGAGCATTAGCCAATCACAGACATGTATATTAAGCGCATGAACACAGTGGCAAATCAGGCAATTTAGAGTCAACATGCGGAGAATTTGCTCAAAATGTATGTTCAGAATCAGCACAAGCTTTATCCTTTCGCAAATCCCTTCATAAATAAAGTCTTGACGCGATATAAATGAGATATTCACTGTGCAGTGCGGACACTTCAGTGTTTATGACGAGAGTGTAGAACGCGGTAAAGTAAGTGATGGCTTAAAGGGAGCGCTATCGACAATCTAAATAATAGTTTAGATCTTTAGATGGATCTAAATAATAGTTCTGTTTCTCGTGCTTCTAGAGGACCAGTGGTTACGTTCACACTGTAAATTATAAAGAGTGATAAATGCATTTAAATGTGGGAGTGAATCCGCTAAATTTTAGTCCTGTGACTCATGAAATTGCAATGATTGACATAATGGGCAGAAAACGTAACCATAGCAACATTTTGACGTCTAATAATTTTATGATTTTTGTTACATTTACACTTTAGTCATAAGTTTACATACACCTTTCAGAATCTCCAAAATGTATTATTTATTTATTTATTAATAAGAAAGATCATAAAAAAAGTTGTTTCTATTTAGTACTGCACTGAAAAAGCTTTTTCACATAACAGATGTTTAATAGCCTAGTCCACAAGACAAAATACAAGACAAATTACTTGATTGTAATTGAGGGTATGAGGGTTGCAAAAAAATTATTCTTTATTTTCATCTTCATGTAATCACCAGAGGAATGCAGAAGAACCTATTTTTAGATATTCAGTAATGGCATTAAAATGACTCACTTTTTCCACTTGTCCTTGAAGGGTTAGGTAGTCTCCCCGGGAAAAGATGTTATCTTCCTCTCCTGTGACTGGGAGTGATGGAGGACACAGGGCCTCTCTGGCAGCCTTTTCCTGCTCTTCACTAACAATCAGTGGTGCTGCCCTGAATTTCGTGGATCCCCGGCCAAAATATAAATTTTGGCGCCCATATTTGTTAACAATTGTAACATTTTTTAAATAGTATGTCACTCCCTCCTCAAAATATGGTGTCTCGTTGTTGTTACTACATAAAAAAATATTTTTCCCATCGCTTAAGGCGCTGGTTGATCTGGCCTTAAGCGATGCAATTTTAATGATTTTTCCTACATCTGAAAATGTGACAGTCCTCAAAGCTGTTTTATTCGCCACACATTTACAGTGGACTGGTGCGCCTGGGCGCATGTATGGACTCTGTGATGCCATCTAGAGGGTAAGAGAAAAGTACACAAAATACTTAAGAATACTTGTAATAAAGATTATCTATTTAAAAAAAAATCTCCCAACTCAAGCTCTCAACTGTCACCAAGAATTTAAGTTCTGGGTGACAGTTGAGAGCTTATGTTGCCGTGGCAACCATGGATCATCTTCTGATTAACAGCCAACTCCTGTGTGCCTCACTTTTTTATCCACAAGTTTCCTACGTCCCATGAGGCTTTGCGTCAAAAGTGGGCGCGTCTTTCGGTTCGAAGTAAACAAAGTGCGAAGTGACACTCATTCATTCAACAGTTGACAGTCATTCAAGATATAGCGGTCCAAACTTGCTAACGATGTGGGAACACAACCTCAACGAAATAAAAAAGGGTGAAATAACAGTACCTTTACCCTCCGCAGTAGATAGTTGGGAGGATGACATGAAGAAGTGGCCGCGTATCACGTATGGTAGTATTTTTAGCTATTTTGTAGATTCAGTAGCCTGTGATAGTAAGGCGATGAGCAATTTGAAAAGCTCAGAGACATATCAGTATCTACACAGTAATAAAGTCGGTCGGGTGTTATTTAAGGACGTCGGAAACGACTTTGTGTATCTAAAAGCTGACATTGAGCCGAGCCAGAGCCTACACGTAACACATCATAAGGCTTGGGTGCTAGCATTTCTTCGTTAGAGGTGTAGCTCTACTATAAAAGGCTCATGTCCAATTTAATGCACCCTCTGAGGCAGCCGAGAAACAGCGCCGCGAAATGGGCATGAAATGCAATAGGCGGCTCATTGTGCATTGTGTAATGTGCCAAGTTCAAAGCTTAATAAAAAAAAAATCCACAGTAATAATTGCTCAAAATTTGGATTTCATTAAATGAGATGCTCTACTATAATGGGCTCATGTCCAATTTAACGCACCCTCTGAGGCAGCCGAGAAACAGCGCCGTGCAATGGGCAGAAAATGCAATAGGCGGCTCATTGTGCATTGTGTAATGTGTCAAATTCAAAGCTTCATAAAAAGAATTCCACAGTAAGAATTGCTCAAAATTTGGATTTCGTAAGAGTAGCTCTACTATAATGGGCTCATGTCCAATTTAATGCACCCTCTGAGGTGGCTGAGAAACAGCGCCGCGAAATTGGCAGAAAATGCAATTGAAACCAAAACTGCAACTTGTCCTATAACTGTATTGTCACATCTGTCAACTTCATGGGTGCATAACTTAAAAATGCGACAGTAAAAATTTCTACATTTGTTTATGGTGACAGTCAAGCACAATGGGTATAAGGCCCCAGTGCAACTTTTAATGCACCCTCAAAGACAGCTGAGATATAGAGCCCCCAATTGAGCCAACAATGCAATGGCTCTTCTAACTGTACTTTGTCAACTTCACAGGTCAATAATTTCAAAATTATACAGTAAAAAAATCTGAAATTGTGCATGATTATATTCAAGCACAGATGCAGGGTATAGAGTGTAGTGTATTGAGTAGAATGCACTTAAGAGTAAACTCAGGAATAAGCACTACTTGGCCACTCTAGGTTAACTCTGGATAGAATTTGGTTGGCCAGCCTGTTGTTTGATGTTGCACAGTAAATACAAAAGAAGAATTGCCCATCGTTGTTTCGACTCTGATTTGTGTAGTATTAAATAGACAAACACAACAGTTGGCGACGAGGATTTATGGTTATCATATGGAAGCGCTGTCTCCTAGTTTTTTTTTTCCGGATGGGCGTTTTTTTTTCTGGGAGAAGTGATAAAAGAGATGAAACACAGCCTCACGGAGATTGAGGGGTAGATTCAGCACAAACTAGTAAGTTAATTAAGAAAGATGACAGGATATATCGGAAAGATTGATCCATTTGAAAATGCTACGGATGATTGGACTTTGTACTGTGAACGAATCGAGCAGTATTTCAAAGCTAATGACATCGATGATGAAAAGCGGGTGTCAGTGTTGTTGAGCGCGATAGGAGGGAAAGCATATGCTCTGCTGAGAAGCCTCACTGCTCCCACAAAGCCTGCTGATCTTAGTTTTGACAACATTGTGAAGATAATGCAAGAGCATCCAGCACCAAAACCGCTGCTCATTGCAGAACTATTCAGATTTCATAAACGGAATCAGAATGATGGAGAGTCATACGCAGTTTATGTAGCTGAATTAAAGAAATTGTCAGAACACTGTCAGTTTGGGGACGGACTAAATGATGCGCTGAGAGATCGTCTAGTCTGTGGCATTTCACAAGAGAGTATACAGAAGAGATTGCTCTCAGAGGCAGATCTAACATTCAAACGTGCAGTTGAAATTTCTGTCGCCATGGAAACGGCTGCCAGAGATGCAAATGTCTGTAAACAAGGTGACCACCGCAGGTAAACCTAAAAGAACTATGCAAAAAGTTGAACTGTGTTACCGTTGTGACAGGGGTGGACACAAAGCAAATCAGTGCAGATTCAAAACTGAAATGTGCAGAAAGTGCAACAAAGTTGGACACATACAAAGAGCATGTCGGTCTGATGTACCATACATTGAAAAAGAGAGACAGTACAAGGCTCAGAAAATGAAAAGTAGGAATGTGCATGTTGTTGCCCAAAACTCAGATGAAGAAAGTGACACAGGGTTGGCAAACTTAGAAATCTACAGTCTGAAAAGTGACTTAAAACAAGCAATCTGGCTTACACCTCAAGTGAATGGACAGACAATCAGAATGGAATTGGATACAGGCTCCGCTGTATCAGTGATGTCACAGCACGAGTTTGAAAAACATTTCAAAACGACTAAATGAAAGCCATCGCCTGTTAAACTGAAAACATATACTGGTGAGCCCATAATCCCTCTTGGGGTGATGCCTGTGACTGTAAAGTACAATGATCAACAGAGTGAATTAGATCTGTACATAGTACGAACGGTGGGACCAGCACTTTGGGGACGTGACTGGTTGAGAAAGTTGCAGCTGGACTGGAAATCCATAAAAAGTCTGCAAGTCACAGTTCCTTCATCGAAGTGCATCCAAATGAAACTAGAAAAAGTGCTGGATGGGGCTGTAGTTGTGTTTCAGTCGGGAATAGGAACGCTGAAGCATATAAAAGGAAAGATAACCCTGAATGAGAATGCAGTACCCAAGTTTCACAAGGCGATGGATCGACTATGGAAAAACAAGCCATATTGTGTTCATGTAGGAAAGACATGGTGAAAATCTCCATGGATGCAGGGCTGCCAACTCTCATGCATTCAGCGTGAGACTCACGCAATTGACCCAATTCTTACGCTCTCACGCCACACCCCCGATTTCTCACGCTGAAGTGTCAACCCGGTCGGTCAAATGCCTGAAAGATGAGTTTATCTATATATCTACCTGTTGAGCTACTCGTGATCGACTAGTTATACCGCAAAGTAGTTAAGATATCCCGTAATCTTGAGCGAGCGTGCATGCGAGACAGATATTGTGCTCCAAACCGCGCGCACGCACGGCAGAGAGGTAAGCCCCCTCCCCTCCCTGTTGGAGAAGTCTCACGCCAAGCAAAACTCAAAAGTTGGCAGCTCTGTGGATGTTTTTGTAAGGAAATTTCAGCCCGAACGCTACGAGCTGTGGTTGGCGGGGAAGGACAATGCTCCCATTGACCACTCCAAGCCCACGCCTGAAGCAGCTGAGTTTTTAGGTGGAGAGGCTGGAAAGAGTGGTGCTCAGGAACTCATTGAGAACCAAAGTAGTGAGGAACAACAGGCTGGCCAACCAAATTCTATCCAGAGTTAACCTAGAGTGGCCAAGTAGTGCTTATTCCTGAGTTTACTCTTAAGTGCATTCTACTCAATACACTACATAGAGCATCAGTGAAAGCAAATGGGCCAACAATGTGATAACTCTTCTGTATTGTCAGATTGGGTCCATAACTTTCAAATGTACAGTAACAATGCAATGGCACTTTCAAGTCAATTAAATGTAATTAATACATTTGTATAACGCTTTTCACAATACATATCATTTCAAAGCAGCTTTACAGAAAATGCAGGTTTCTATGTTACAAAACCACAATAGGATTTTATGAGATATCAGAAAGTACAGTTATAAGATAGCAAAAATTTGTATTTACAAATATCATGCATTTAAGCAAAATTATCTTATGTGTGCAGTTTAAAGCAATGATAAAATTATCATTTTTGTACGGGTTGTTGTAAACCTTTTTCCTTCTTAAGTGTAGGAGACTCAGAAGTGAAGAACCAGGAGACGGTGGAAGTTTTCCAAGCAGAAGTTCTTTATTGCTCGTCGGTAGCTGCAGTCATTCCAACATCGTCTAAATTAAAGTAACTTTACATGGTATATTATAGGCATTTTAAGAGGAGGGACTTCTGGAGGTGGAGACAAATTCAAACAAAGCATGCAAATGTAGTACGAACACACCCTACTCTGAGGGCCTTACCAATCCAATGGAATCAGCATAACTATTCAAATGATGATAGTGGCCAGGAACTCTGGTTCCAAGAGCCATCCCAGAGCCATTAAAGAAAGTCTCAGTGATCAGACTCATTTAACTTACAATGGAGAAAACAGGATTTGCCAGATTCTCTTGCTGGAAACTGTTTCACAGCTGATATCATTAACCATCCTAACCTGAATTGCTAACTTCAACAAACAGAACTTTCTCTGTTTATATATGATAGTATTAGAAACTTAAATAAAACATTTAATAAATTTGTATTCCTTCAGGGTCCTTCTCAAAAAATTAGCATATTGTGATAAAGTTCATTATTTTCCATAATGTAATGATAAAAATTAAACTTTCATATATTTTAGATTCATTGCACACCAACTGAAATATTTCAGGTCTTTTATTGTTTTAATACTGATGATTTTGGCATACAGCTCATGAAAACCCAAAATTCCTATCTCAAAAAATTAGCATATCATGAAAAGGTTCTCTAAACGAGCTATTAACCTAATCATCTGAATCAACTAATTAACTCTAAACACCTGCAAAAGATTCCTGAGGCTTTTAAAAACTCCCAGCCTGTTTCATTACTCAAAACCGCAATCATGGGTAAGACTGCCGACCTGACTGCTGTCCAGAAGGCCTTCATTGACACCCTCAAGCAAGAGGGTAAGACACTGTAGCGACAATGACTTTTGTAGGGAAATTATTAACTCAAAGGGGGAATAATATTCATGAGATGATGAATATGCATTATCGTATACACAAATTAGATTATCCCAAATAGGGAATAGGTTAAACCTCACCGTATATGAATCATTAACACGATTGCTCGTATTAATTATTAATATAGGTCGGTAAAATCAGATCAATTATCAGGGTAAACTTTGGTATGATTCAAACTTAGTTTATCATGCACTCGTTCGTTTACCAGCCTGTAAACATCAAAAATACCCTTCCTGTGGCCACCAGAAATGATATTTTCGTGTAAGGCACTTTAGATATTTTAATATAAATCAAGTAGAGCTTTGTAACATAAGATCGGCATTTTCAGGGACTTCAAGTTTATAGAACAATGAGACAGATTCAATTCAAAAGATTATAGAGTTTAATAAAACAAGACTAAAGATTACATAAACTACTTAAATCACGCAGGAGTAAATATGCATAACAAAACAAACAATTAACAAAGACAAAAGAACGATTGCAATACGAAATATTGGAGAGAGAAAGTTAGAGGGTGAGAGAGAGAGAGAGAGAGAGAGAGAGAAATCAGTTCAAACAATTCAAACGAGACCCAAAGGCTCTCTTAGGCGTATCTAGACAACCTTAAACAGCACTTAATTTAGATTGTACGTTACTTTGATATGGCCCCTTTTTGTGCAGCTGGTTTGAAAAGAAACGTAGGCTGATGTCCGGAGTTTCGTTCGGACGGAGGTAGATGTTGCGATCTCTTCAGCTCGTACGACAGATGCTTAATCTTAAATAAGTTTCGTTCGTGAGTGCACTGAACGAAAGAGAATTATCAAACTGAGGTAGCTCAAGAAAAGAAAGAACTTAGATTAAAACAAAGTAGAAAAACGGCGCGGAACTCCGGGCTGGAGTTCGCAGGGAAGTTGGGATCTCTCTCGGCGTAGTGAAACTGCTAGCACGCACTGAGGAGACATGGCGCTCCTGGTTTTGAAGGCGCTCGAGACACGCCTTTCGTACGTGTCTGATCCAATCGTTTGGGAGGAGGCGTGTCGGCAAACCTTGTGGTTCGCGAAGTACACGCCTTCTGGGTCATGTGCATAGCGGATTACAGATTTAGTAATAATACACTTCTAAACTAGGATTAATAAAATATGCCTCATATTGCATTTTGGGTTAGTGATTCGATCTTATTCGATTTCTCTGATTCCAATCATACCACTCGCGGCATTTCTAGGGCTAGTAAAATGCAGATACATGATTTTTCGTGATTAAACGAATGTCAGACTGATCACATATCATAAAAGCTTACAGTTATATCAATTAGGTCACAAGGGAATCCTGAACACAACCAGAAAACATTTGTACATTTGAAACGTTACGTTTAACTACACGTGGTTCAGAATGATTGTCTCTTTGTGTGTGTGTGTGTGTGTGTGTGTGTATTCAGAGTTCATCGCGTGGTCAGTCACGCGTTGGACTCCTGATCGTCTTCAGTTCCGTGTATATGTGTGCGTCCTTCGAATTTGATGAGTTTTAAGTCTGGATTACAATGACCAGTGTGGTTCATTACACAAGGTTGTCTGTGTTTGTGAGGTGTCGTGCAGAGGGGACACCACGGGATCTCCGGCCAGAGAGGCGCCCCTGTTGAGTCACATGTGGTAAGACAGAGGACCCTGTGATTACTTATCAGCGAAAAACGCCGCGGGGGCACTTCTGGCATCGGTAATTTAATTAAGTCCAAGCACCATTTGCTTCGTGTGTGAATCGGTAACTTAAAAAGTCCCATGACATCTGTTTTTGTCATAATCTGAAGAATGGAGGAGTGTTTACTTAATTAGAATCTACAGTAGTTGATTAAAACCACATGATTGCGCTGATCATCTGATTATTGCTACATTACGTTCACACTGTAAATTATAAAGAGTGATAACTACATTTAAATGTGGGAGTGAATCCGCTGAATTTTAGTCCTGTGACTCATGAAATTGCAATGATTGACATAATGGGCAGAAAACGTAACCATAGCAACATTTTGGCGTCTAATAATTTTATGATTTTTGTTACATTTACACTTTAGTCATAAGTTTACATACACCTTTCAGAATCTCCAAAATGTATGTTTTATTTATTTATTAATAAGAAAGATCATAAAAAAGTTGTTTCTGTTTAGTACTGCACTGAAAAAGCTTTTTCACATAACAGATGTTTAATAGCCTAGTCCACAAGACAAAATACAAACACAAAATACAAGACAAATTACTTGATTTAAATATTGTGTGTCATTACCTGAATGATCCACAACTGTTTTTTGTGCGTTTTGTTTTTTGTAATGGTTGTTCATGAGGAAAAATCCTCCAGCTCCTGCATATTCTTTGCTTTTCCAGCATCTTCTGCATATTTGACTCCTTACTAGCAGTGACTATGATTGTGAGATCCATCTTTTCGCACTGGTGACAACTGAGGGACTCATACACAACTATTACAAACCCTGCAAACACTTAGTGATGCTCAAGAAGTCCGTTAAGGATGGAACTGGATGTAAATTGTTCTTATTTTGTTGAAAAATTATATTTAGTCCTGCCCTTCAGAGGCTAAAAAATATATTAGCATGTAAAACAAAATAATCATCTTAAAATAAAAACATCACCATCATCTTGCTCAAAAGTTTCCCCCTGGCTCTTAATGCATCGTGTTGCATTCTTGAGCATTACCTTGCAGATTTATTATTCTGAAAAATGTACAATAGGTAAACGTATTACTTTGACTATACATTGCAATCATTTTGTAAGGTTTAAAATATTAATTTAAGAGCTCAGTGTTGAGACCTTTCGCCGGAATTTGATTGACAGGCGATCTGACCAATCATAATGCAGATACCGCCATTTTTGTCCGGCAAACAAACCAAACCAGTTAGTAGATTAAAGTCAGTGAACTTGAACTTGAAAAATGGTGTGTGTTGATTTGTTTTTGCAGTTCTGATTTTCATTCATGATTAATTCGTGCTATAACTAGAAGAGATTATCAGTTCATGTGCTGCTTGAACTGAGGCCTACACATTAAAGCACCACAAAACAGAATTTATTGTTTGAATTTCATAATAATTATAAAAATTTGAAAGATGAAACTTTATTTCATACCAAAAGTAGGCTGCTCTGTCTTGTATGTTGGCGCATTGTCAGTGTCCTCTTTGTTAAGGACTCGGACTCGATTGTTAAGGACTCGGACTCGGGACTCGATTGTTAAGGACTCGGACCCAACACTATGATTCGCCCAACTATGAGTTCGTTTACCATCGAAATGACTTCGAAGCTGTTATATTAAGGTAAAAATCTTGCATAGTGTGCCTTTAAACAAACACAGATACATATGACCTTATGAAGTTCATCACATTTACATCAATGGCTTATACAGTACACCTCTTAAACTTGAAATCAGTCTTTAAATAGTTACTTCTTTTGTTGATATTGCAATGTGGTGTCATTTGTACACCCACTTCAGACATTTCACCCCATTTGGGATTGAGTGTACTGTCCAGATGCTGGGATTTGAAGGTGTACGGCCTGACTCTGAGCCGGGCGTACGGGCCAGACACGATGGTGTCTTTCACAGCCAGATTGTTGGCCTCCACCAGGTGAATACGCAAAACTGCCTTGAAGAAATAAAGAAAGATGCACAGAATATGAAAGATTGCAGTGCAGGGAACTGTTTCATTACTGCATTACTCCTAAATGAAAATAACTAATTACATGGTACCATTATGTTTCATGGAAAGTGATGCTTCAGATACATGTATGCTACTTCTGCATTAAAAACTATGGGAAAAAATTTCAAATTACAGTGGCACAAAACACTACTTTTCAAAAGTTTGAAGTCAGCTAGATTTAGATTTCTGGTGACACTTTATAATAACGTTCAGTTGTAAGTAATTTATAAGTGGTTAGTTAATGATGAAGTAATCATTTACAAAACATTCATAAATGATTAACTAATTATTTACAAAACATGACTATGTGTTTGTAAATGATTAACAAGTGATATATTAATTATTTTATGTATGTTTTGTAGATTCAGTTATTAGTTATTTATTTAAGCAATAGCCTTCTCTAATTAAAGAAACCAATCTTTAATGCTAATATATAAATTGCTCATTGCCTCTGGACAATTTTTTTTATTGCACTGGTGTTTGATTGAAATGTAACATCTATGCAAAATAACTCTTGAAAGATTTCTCATTTAAGGTCACTGCTGTTTGGAATATGTGATTGTGTACTGTCAACAAGCAGAAACATTCTGCATTTCCATTTTGTAGTGTGCATCATTCACTACAACATTTATCTTCATTGTCATGTTTAAGAAACTGGTATCTGCTTGACAAAAAATGAATAGCACTGCCCCTGACATGCTTTTAAAGCTATTGTTATCCAAGCTTTTTGGCCGTCAAACACCTTAAATGCACATATGCAGGTCCGAGAAATCCAAATTTTCTCGTGGGAGCATTCCCCCGAACCCCGTGTGTGACACTGAAGGCTAGAGTAATGATGCTGGAAATTTTGCATTGCATCACATGAATAAATTACTAGGGGGTTTAACTATTCTTGGTAAAAAAAAATCAAAAAAAATCAAACTGTAATATTCTCCACTCAAGGTTCGGCACGCACTTGCACTGCGGTACACATTTATACGTACACAGCTATAACATGTGATAAACACAGAACCGTGATATTTGAACTGTTACAACCCTATGAATTACATTTTAAAATGTATTCCTGTATTTGGTTATTTTAAATGTTTATAATATTTCACAATATTTCTGTTTTACTGTAGTTTTGATCAAATAAATGCAGTTTTGGTGAGCATAAGAGACTTTTTTCAAAAACATTAAAACATTCAACTGAGCCCTAACGTTTGAACTGTAGAATAAATGTCAATTGCAAAAAACAAAGTAGCATGTATTTGAGTGATTTGGTCATTGCATGTTGATTTGATGTGTGTGTAAGGTCTGTGTGCGTGTGTTACCCTGGGCAAACGGTTCCTCAACTGTCCCGTATGCAGGTCTGGCACTAGATTTAAAGTCTGATGATTGGGATAAATCAGGAGCGAGGCAATCTGGTCCATGATCATTTTGTGAAGAGGGTTACTTTAAAAATGTATTCGTTACTCCCCAACCCTGCATATAGGCACACATATTAATGTGATATATAATAATGGAAAGCCCCATGTTTTATTATGCACAAACAAATGCATTTCAACTTATGTGTGCAAAAATTCAGAATTAAATGAATGTGCAATTTACAGATAAAGTCTGTAGGCCTACTATGTGTTGTAACCATTAAATAAGCGCATTTAGTTTCATATTTGTTAAAATATTATCATTTTTATTTTATTTTTCATCTATGTTGATATGAAAAGTGAATGGCATGAGTGACATAGGATGCGCAATATATATCAGGAGATGTAAGGCATGATTTTGACCACTTCATTAAGTTTTGTGTTGTAGAAATCCTTTAATTTCATTTTGTATAAATTGTTTCTTAATTTTAATCAATTTTTCATCAACCAATTACCCATATAATAAATAACTAGCAAATATAGCAGACAATATAGCCTATTCATGACATGTAGGCGCCGGTGCGGTCACTTGCGTTCAGGGCCGTTTCAAGATATTTGGGGGCCCCAGGCAAAAGAGTGAAGTGAGGTCCCAAGTCCTCCCTCAGGAAAAAAAAATTAAAATTCAGATGGGATTTGTTGTATTCTGGTGCATTTTAAGAGTCATGAATTACTCTGTAGTACGCTACACAAAGTGGCCACTAGAGTGTAGTAAAGGACACAGTGTCTTCAGGTAGGTAGGTATACTTTATTGTCCCAATGGGAAATTTGTTTTGGGCTCATGAATACAGCCACTGCAGCACCAGACACATAAAACAAACACAATACATAAGATACACATTTACAAACAAGTAGTTGGCTTCACGCCTCCCTCTACTGTATACACTGGAAAACAATTGGCATCCTGCCACTCTATACACTGGAAAGTGATTAGAATCACGCTGCTCTATACACTGCACTCACGGGACTTTTGAGGAAGTACACGGTCACATTACCCACGAATGGGAAATCACCGATCAGTGGCTCCAAAACCACACGCATCTTTTCTTGAAGCTGAAAGAATGCAAATGGAATTATCTTTCAAAATTTAATTTCTACAGTGGGACCAACAGAAGAAAGGTTAAGTTGTAGAAGATAAAAATGTGCAGCCAAAACTCTAATATAATATAACTCTAATATGTTTTCACAGCCTTATGTCCTTTAAATCACATTAACATCACAATTTCACTCTTGCTTTGACAGGAATGTTTGCCATGATCATCAGATGTGTTTATTCTAACAGAACGCTTGTTCAGAGACAGTGAAGCCTCTTTTAATCTCCTACTGTAGAGGAATGAAATCTGCAGCCATGTTATTTATTTTGTGTTTGTGTGGTGTTTTCATGTATGACCTTGACACCAAAGTCTATCTTGGTGAATGTGACATTCCCTAGGGAGGGGCTGGTGGAAATCTTCTTCTTCAAAACTGAAGTAATATGTGGCCAGGCCTGCTGGATAGCCTTGAGAAATAGACAGGAAGAGAAAGACAGTGTCATATTTTTATTTGAGATTTAAGTCACCATGACTTAATCATTTTTAATAGAATGTTGTAGTATTTATTGTAAATGGCTCATCCGTGCACATCTTTTTGTTTAAATTCATGTGCAGTCATTCATTTTCAAAACAACCAAATATTGATATTTTAATTAATAAAATAAGGCGCTGTAAATAGATTTCCCTGCTCCCAGCGTCGCTACTTCATGTCTCCTCGAGTTGGCGCTCAACACATGAATAAGGGAAACAGGAACATAAGTTAACTAGCCTTAGAAAAAGAGGTTTTTAACGGGATGACGGAGAGCAGTGTGAGTAAATTAATAGATGCCCAGCCACATTTAAATCCAAAATCTGGGAAACCTGCACTTAACCCTTTCTCAGACATTTTGTTTTCATAGTTAGACAGATATCATGATTAGGGTTGGGTATCAGTTAGGTTTTATCCGATACCAGTACTATGGAGCTAGAATTGTGTCTTTATTACATGTGAGAAAATAAATGATCTGAGAGAAAAAAGAATATTTGAGAGAAAAAGTTTTCATACCAATAGGAAAAAATAATAATGTTTGAGACTAAAATAAGTTTTGAGAGAAAGTATTTTCTCATAGAACATAATAAAGTATAATTTTTTTTAATTATTTCTGAGAAAAAAAATCTCAAATGTATATTTTTTTGCTATCAGTATGAAAACATTTTCTCAAAAAAAAAGGCTGTTTCTCTCAAAACGCTTTTCTTTGCTTTCGCTGTGAAAATTGTCAACACTTGTTTGCTGTAGGCTACTAATTAATGATCATTTATGTATTTAATGGCTAATGTTTGCATTTAAGGTAATGTCTTTAAAATGTTGGATTTTGACACTAAACAACATTGTCCTCTGAATATTAATGTATGCTGCATAATTTAAAAAAACACACAAAACACAATGATACAATAGATCAAAATGACACTGGTGTGTTTATTCAGCATTATCTGAATAATTTGTCTCCTGGAAAAACACGGTCACATTACCCACGAATGGTGGCTCCAAAACCACACGCATCTTTCCTCGAAGCTGAAAGAGTGCAAATGGAATTATCAAGATTTAATTTCTACAGTGGCACCATGTATCAAATGTACAGTCACAACTCACAACACATAATCTCACCTGTATGTTCTGCACACCACATTTCATGCATAAACACTTCGCTCTTATATCGACATCCCCATCGTAACTGAAAAAAGGACACATTAGGTTTGCCTTTTTACTCTTTACAAACAAATTGAACCATTCTGCTGAATTTGTTCCAAACAACTAAAACTTGATGGAAAACTTAACAAAAATGAAGTCTTTAAATAGGATATACACTCATGTTATGTTACAAATCTGAGTTGGCTGCAGTTTGACGGTCAGGTTTTGTCAGCTTGTGAAATACAGACCCTGCAGTAATAATTCAATAGTTATTTTTAAACATTAGAAGTCTATAACTATGTCAATGAGCAATGTTTTCGCAGCCTTATGTCCTTTAAATCAGTGGTTCTCAAAGTGGGGTCCGCAACCCGTTGCCAGGGGGTCCGCGAAATAATTTTAGAACCCTATGAACGGAATCGCGGAATCCAGTCAGACCATCGGGGAAACTCTTGGCAGAGCGCTCCTGCTCTCTCTTTCTCTCCCCCCACAAACGCGCGCGCATTTCCAGAGAGAAGAGTGAATCCGCGAATATACAGTAGTTGTAAAATCAAAGTTAAGAGGCTAGGTTTACATTTTTCTGTTCTTTTTTTTATCCATTAGTTTATTTAAACTGTTTTAAATTAATATTGTTTAAGACGTTTAGTAGCTTGCCTATGTCATTTGTAATGGAAGCCCGTTTCCGCCACTGAATACAAAAAGAAAAGAGAAGGTAATTGTGACTTTAAAGTCAGAATTGTGAGATTAAAAAGTCACAATTAGCCTACCTTTTTTATAGTTTTATATGGCGGACACGGGCTTTCATTCTCTTTAGGCGGCATAGGCCTACAGTACATGAGTAAAAATGTATGAGCCTTTTGCCTTTACACAAGAGCGTCATCTCCAGAGCTGCTATGAGTCACTTTGAGAACGTTTCAGCATTTAATTTGATACAAAAATATGTGCGGTTCTAAGGTCAGTGGATATTAGGGGCTTTAGCCCAAACTAAAATTGGGTATTTTTATTTAAATTAATGAATTGATTATAAAAGCGATTTAAGGGAATAAAGAAAAAGAAAGGTTTATTGTATTAGTGAAATAATTACAGTTGTCAAATATTAAATCTTTATCTACTTACATTTTACCAGGCGTTCGTTCACTGTTAACATCCTTCAGTGAACGGTAAGCCCCGCCTTCTTTAATCATTTTGACATTGATGAGCTAGACCGCTAAACTTTTAGTCATCCAACAAACAGAGCGATGCGTAATGGAGTGCATTAGAGCAGCATCAAGAACATCAAATACATTGCAGTGAATCTCTTATTTGCATCTTAAGGTTATTGCCAATAATAATGACAGGTTTGCGAAAAGTGTAGAACTCGGTGAGCTCGCGCAAAACACATCTTCAGCACGCGACTCGTTTAAACGCCTCTGATTGGCCGATGCGTTCAACAGACATGTCTGTGATTGGCTACAATGCTCAACGCTGCAAAAGCATGTCGTAAATACCTTTAATGCAAAGGGAAAAATATAAATAAAACTGTAATATGCACTTTTCATGATTAGGTAATCACGGCAGCTGTAGTCTTATTCACATTTGTTTTTCTGATTAATTGTTTTGCTCTATGAGAAAGACAAGGTAGCAAAATATTCGGGGCTTTACTAAAAACATTCCGCCCCTGGGCCTATATAAATAATAACAATACAAAACTTTTATTCACTACAACCTGCCAAAATAAAAGTTTGGTTTAACTTAATTACTAGGATGTGTTCTGCAAGTGTTAATTCTGTTATGATTTGTTGATTGTTCTGCCATTGATATAAGGTGCAATGAGTTCATTATTTTAAAGTTGATGCACGTAAAGTAACATTACATAATTGAAATGTTATTTTAAATGGATGGTTCACCCAAAAAAATGAAAAGTGTGTCATCATTTGCTCACCCTCAAGTTGTTCCAAACCTGAATGAGTTTCTTTCTCCTGCTGAACACAAAAGAAGATATTTTGAAGAATGTGGGTAACCAAACAGTTTCTGGTACTTTTTTTAAAAAACATATGGAAGTCAATGGGGTCCATCAACTGTTTGGTTACTGACATTCTTCAAAATATCTTCTTTTGTCTTCAGCAGAAGAAAGAAACTCATTCAGGTTTGGAAAAACTTGAGGGTGAGTAAATGATGACAGAATTTTCATTTTGGGTGAACTATTATTTTAATGTAAAATGTTAATGTTTTAATTTTAATCTAGGGAATTTTAATGTTTGATTTTATTAGAACAAGCCTGTGCTTGCTGTCTTGCTGTTGATTTTATGAAAGCTTTTAAGATAAATTACTTAGTGTAAATGCTATTGAGTCCAAGTGCAATTTGAATAAAAGATCCACTGTTTACAAGTATATAAGTGGTATTAACATGATTTAAACTGACATGTGTTTCTGTTCTATAAAACAGGTCTTAAGTTTTTAGGGTGAAAAAGATTGCAATGCAATTAATTCCAATGGCATTTAAGAGTACAAATAGTTTTAACCATATTAATCACAGACAGTTATTGTTATGAGGGGGTCCTTGGAATTTTTTCTCCGCTCTAAGGGGTCCCTGGTCCCAAAAAGTTTGAGAACCCCTGCTTTAAATCACATTTAATTATATTAAAGGGGTGGTAAAACATTTCTTCGAAGGCTTGATTGTGTTTGTGGGGTGCACTGTAACGTGTTCATGCTTTGTTTTTAAATAATTGCATTATTTTTCATATATTTTACCTTTATTCTACACTGCTCTGTCCCTCCTTGTAAAAACGGTCTGATGGTTTCCAGGTTCTATGAAGCCAGTCCCTCAAAAATACGCAATGGGCTCAGATTGGCTAGGTGGCCCAGTGTGTTGTGACCGGTACCGGTAGTTTGTGCTTTGGTGTATTATAAACAATGGCGTCAATAAAACCAATCGGACCCGGGGAAACGTTAGTGAAGATGATCGAACAGATCCTGTTCAAGAACGGCTGTTAAACGACGTTTCAGAAAGGTTTGTTTTTTGTTGTTGTTTCTGTCTCATTACTTTTTAGATACGCTGTAATTAAATTGTACTAATTATTATAGTATTACAAAAAATAAGCTTTATATTCAGAAACAAAAATTTCATATAATCGGTCTAACAAATTATACTACAGTCCTCAAAGGGATTTTTTTGAGTAAAGACTGCGGATCTATAATGATCGTTACTGACTGTATGGCACCGTTACATTTGTATTTTTAGAACGATTGCAGCCAAGTATCTGTCACCAGAACTATTAATCCAAAACGAACACTAAACATTGGCTTTAACGTTGCTACAGTAATTAAGCCAAATCAAACACAGAACCATGTTTAGCATGCCTGTAGATAAACAAGCATGTAGATAAACATAAAAGCTCTAATCAAAGAATAATTTACACTAATTCCAAATTCGCTGTTGAGATTTAAAAAAAGTTTGTACTGTTAGGTGTTTGTCGGATAACGTTAAGTATGAATGAGCATTTAACAAACTAGTTTGCAGAGCCAAACAGTGTTGTCATTTGTTTACTTCCTTGCTGCAACGTACAACTAACAATATGAACTATTACAGGAAAACACATCGACGAAAAATAAATCATACTTACAGGTTGTGGCCCGTAAACAAAAGCTTCTGTTCTGTTGGAACTGCTCCATCTTTCAGGACAAGCCGTTGTGCGAATCCTGCATTGAGCTCGCGAAGATTGTGGAAGCTTTCCTCCGTAACATGTGCAGCACAGAGAGCGAGATTTGGGTAATAATTATGAGGGACCGAGTTAAAAATAAATTTTAACCATTGATCCCTAACTCCCCGACCCTAGGAAGGCTGAACAAAGTGGACCTGCAATCCGGATGAAAATAACAGTGTTTCGACGGCATTGCGGCAACAACAGCCTACTAACGTTATACCACAACAACTCCTCTCCAAAGCAAAAATGGCCTCGCCCCTTATTTAGTATTCTCGGAGGAGGGGTTTATGTAAATATTAGGGTTAGTGATGTCAGCAACCCTGGAGGAATGTCGTGTAGTCCCTACCGGCCGTTTGCTGTAGTCCTTAGAAATTGATTTCTTTAAAAGCAAATATCTCCCTTTGCTTTGAACTTTGAGCGTTGTAACTTTGCAGATGTTGTTTATGCTCAAACAGCAACATTACACACTAGCTAAAGTTATCTCCTACTGTAGTGGAATGAAATCTGCAGGAATGTTATTTATTGTGTAGCGGTGTGTGTGTGTGTGTGTGTGTGTGTGTGTGTGTGTGGTGTTTTCATGTATGACCTTGACACCAAAGTCTATCTTGGTGAATCTGAAACTCTGTTGGCGCGGATGCATGAGAGCTGCTGATTCAGTTCTACTCAGCCGTCATTGAGTCTGTCTTATGCACTTCCATCACTGTCTGGTTTGGTTCAGCTACCAAATCAGACATCAGGAGACTACAACGGACAGTCCGGACTGCGGAGAGGATTATTGGTGCCCCCCTGCCAAACCTCCAGGACCTGTACTCTTCCAGAGTGAGGAAGAGAGCAGGTAAAATCATCACAGACTCCACTCACCCTGGACACCTCCTGTTTGAACTGTTACCGTCAAGACGGCGACTCAGATCACTGGCCACAAGAACATCTCGGCACAGGAACAGTTTCTTCCCACAGGCCATTTCCCTTCTGAACAGTTAACATATCTCCCAAGGCATATCCTCTGTAGAGGAGGATATCTATATGGAGGATACACCTCCCAAGGCATATCCTCCTCTGTAGAGGAGATCTTGTCCAAGATGGCGAAAGGTGCAAGACACATTATTTTCTGTCCTGTGTATAGTCCCTGTTAGTCATCTTTATGTATTGTATCAACTTATTTAATACATCAAACGTAATACTAACGAGAACGGACAAAGACTGAATGAACTGAGGGAAACTAAATACAGAGACTGATGACAATAATGAATAGGAGTTAATAATTAACTGAACACAGGTGAATAAACTGAGGACAAACGAGGAGCGGGAAAACTGAATAGGACTAAACCAAAACACTAAGAAAAAGGGGGAAACAAAGAGTCAAACTGTAACAGCGCTCCCGTTGTGGACAATGTAACTGTAAGGCAGCGCTGATTATTATTTTTATTTTTTTTAATACATTTTGAGTTACGTTTGGATTTTACTAGATGTATATAGCCTAAAACAATCGGCACAAATAACACTGTTGGATTTAATCTTCATGATAATGTGGATATAACGTATGAAATGGAGTGAAAATTAAATGTCATTAATTCTTATAATCGTTCTTCTCACATTTATTTTCTACAATCTAACTTCAGTTCACGACCTCACCATCTGTCGCCAATTCCCTTTGTCTCCAGAATGTGCGTACGCACGGCTCAAAGTTTGCTTAAAGGTGCGCACATTCTCCCGTCAAGTTTGTTTTTTATAGATCACAACCTTTGCGTGGAAACTGGCGTACGTACGTTTCCAGCCCCGTTTTGTGCGTACGCACGCTTTATAAACCCCTGGACTAAAACGTAGGGTCTTTGCACTTAATGTGTGTTTTATCATACTCTGTCTTTAACAAGTTCTCTTTAACTTGCATCTCATAAAGGTGTGTTTGCTTTAGCTACTTAAGGAAATGAAAATCTCTCTATCTCTCCAAACTCATAAACAACCATCTCTTTTTTTACGACTTACGAAATAAACGACTTACAGAGACATACATGGACATGTTGTTAATGTCATTTTCAATTTTCTCAGTCCACAGTCCATCATTGGTGGCCAAAATAAATCAAAGTGGCCTGACACTTTTCCACTATTATTCCACCTACAAGTGTCTGTGCCGTCGTACCCCGTCACCTGACATCACTTCTGGGCAGCACACCCACAGGGACAAGATCAAATTCACCATGGATGTCCTTTTTAACTTTTTTTATGTTATTTTATTTATTTTTTTACCAGTGAACGGGAGCCCTTTGACAGGAGGTTAGAAAAATAGTTAAAGAAGAGTGGCAAAATAATAATAATAAGGGAGTCTTCATAATTCATAAATGGTGTTAATAATATTTTTTTGTGAACAACAATGTTGTCTCTTTCTTCTAAATGGCCCTTGGAATTTTAGAAAAGGGATAAATTGTGTTTGTCTTCATAAAATGCTAAGTAGGACACCGTTTTGTAGCTGTATGACGACCAATAGAGAATAGTACAGCAGATATTTCATTGAGGATCCATATGATTACATTATATCTGGGTATTAATATTCAAGTGATTTTAATGTAGTTTAATCTGTCAGATATCAGATAGTAATATGATCTTTTTCTATTTACTTTGAACTTCAACTCTTTCAGACGTGTTCTTTTTCTCTTGTAAAACAGAGGACACACTCTTCTACATCGGCCCCAGTCGGCAGTACATGCGGCTAGTTGTCCTGTCAGAGGAAAAGAAGAGGTCTGTTCTTACGGACTGCCACAATAACCCTGGGACTGGCAATCATAGTGGCGTCAGAGGCACTCAAAACAGGGTTATTGCTGGCTACTATTGGTCTACAATTATCCAGGACGTGAAATAATGTAGATATACCTCCTTGATTTAGAAGTTATATTTACAGTAGTCAATATTTGAAGTGGATCAAAAAAGTGAATCAAAGTTGTCAAGAACGGGTATTGTTCAAAAATCTTATATAACTTTGATGAAAGGTTTTGATCCACTTCAAATGTTGACTGTACTGTATTATCATCACCAACTTGTATCAACTGCAGTAGCGTTATGTGGTGGCAAACAATTTTACATCACTGAATAAGAGACAAACATGTACCAATTGTCTTTAAAGGGTATTTATTTTCTTGCAAGAAAAGGCCAGTGGTCATACAGTCATACACAATGGCTGCAGAGTGTGACAGAGAAGGAGGGCATCCTTTCTTCCTTATAGTTGACTCCCTCTATGTCATCATGAACAACATGTCCCATAACTAACACATTGTTGCATCCTATTACTAATGTGTAAAAGGCCCTTTGTCTCAGTCATACAGAGTCACATTACTTTTTGTCAAGTCACGTATACAAGGTCATACACATACACAGATAAGCGTTAATAGTTCTTTGTTCCATCAATGTAGCAGAGAATCATGGGACTCCACATGCAATCCTCATGCATTTTACTACTGTTGGAAACTTTTTCTTCAGAGACCAGGAGACGTTGGGATATTTTTCAAGCAGAAGTTACTCTTTATTGAGAACTCGCTGTGCGTGGCTGTAGTCATCCAAGTCTAAACTCAATAGTTCAGCACAGTATTGTTTATACCTTTTCAAGGGGGAGGGATTACATAGAGGTGGAGACAATCTGAATAAAGCATGTAAATGAAGTACAGGAGTCAGCCCGTTACCGGAAATTCCCCAGCCCTGATCTCATCAGCATAACGGTGTGATTCAAATGCAAAGGTGATAATACAATCAGCCTAACTATTCAATGACTGGGACAGGGGCTCCAGGAGCCATTAAAGACAAAGGGTGAGAGTCTCAGTAATCTGATTCATTTAACTTACAATAGAGAGAAACAGGACTGGCAAGGAATCTCTTGCTGATAACTCTGATATCATCATGTATACCTTAAATGCTAAATTCAGTCTACTAAACTTCCTCAGTTTATATACTATTGTATTGGAACCTAAATTAAACATTTAATAAATTTGTAATACAACACTACCTTAATCGAATTACTATGAATATAAGAAAATGCACATATATAGAACATATTAAATTGCTGCCACAATTCCTCTCTCTTTATCATTCATTGATAATAATAATAATAAAGCAGTCTTCATCTCTGATTTTCATATAAATTATCACCCTCTTAAACTTGTGAAATAAGTTTTTTAAAAGAAGAAAGCTTTAGTATAACCAAGCAAGTAAAGACTATCTGAAGCCGGGCTAAATTAATAAACACTGTTATTGCACTCCTGACATAAAATCAGACCCTCAGTCACCTCAGTATAAACAAGAAATACTATAGATGTTCAGAATAGGAAGAAATATATATATATATATATATATATATATATATATATATATATATATATATATATATATATATCTTAACTCAATTAATACATTTAACTGTAACTTCCGCTGTTTGTGTCATCATCAAATTCCGTTGGTTTTGGACATACACCATTAAATTGATCCTCATCATTAGACATTCAAACCATTTGGTATGATATTGTTTTTGTCACCAGTCTCTGGACCAAATCTGAAATACATTGAATTATACATGGTAGGCAGGTTGTCAACCTGCGCGTTCAGAGGCAACTCAACTGAGTATAATATTATTCAGCGAAACACTAGTTGTCAACCTGCGCGTTCAGAGGCAACTCAACTGAGTATAATATTATTTCGATAGGTTCAGGTGTCAAGGACACTCGGTTCAACCTAAGTCAGGTTTAGGGAAAAATCTACCACAATGGTCATGTGTTCAGGACAGGAACTGCAAGCATTTTGCCCCACCCAATTCTGAAACCCATATCACACGTAAATTTTCACCACTTCTGAAGTTCCTGAGTTTTTGAGCATGATTAAGCCCTCAAAAAGCGATTCACTTCGGAGAAGAATAAACAGAGCAAAAACAATAGGGTCCTCTCACCATCGGTGCTCGGGCCCTAACTACACTTCAAAAAACTCTTTCCATGAAACAGTGAGTATACCAAAACAATTATTTATAAGCTTTATAAATTACCATGCTTGGTAATTGGTAATTTAATGTTTCAAAACATTTCGTCACAAAGCAATTTTAACCCCTTACCATACAACAGTATGACTAGTTTGTATACTTGTGTACTTCCTAAGCACTCTTTTACGATTTATTCTTATTTATTCTTATGTATTACATACCACTGGATATATTTCACCACTTAAAAAATCATGTTAACTAACGTTAACAAATTTAACCTTATTATAAAGTGTAACCCTTTATGTCATATTCTCAATTTTTAAATAACACATAATCAACTTTCTATTTTTAGACCTGCTTTGTATTTCTACACTCACTCATCACAATAACTTAGATTGATATATGGAAATAAAAAAACAAACCCAAAACACATACACAGCATCTCAAAATTGACTAGAATCTCTTTTATTTGAAAAATGTGCCATTTTTACAGTACAATCAAACTACATACCACAATAAGATGTAGAGCATTACAATTGTCATTCTACTTTATTGAGCTGCCTCCTTTTCCACTGGTTCAGCAGTCATGCCAATCCCTTGCTTCTCTACTTCACCATCATTTTCTGCCTCAAGTTCCTAAATATCTGTAAAATTTCAATAAAATTGTATATTTCACAAACACATATTCCAGCAAGAAAAGACAATAATAAAGTTGTATACATCATAAACAAAAAACACAAAACAGTCTTTATGTACCATCTTCTGTAAAATCCAGTGCAACACTTCCAGCTCTCCTTCCAGCTCAATTCCTTGCTTCTCTGCCTCACCATCATCTTCTGCCTCAAGTTCCTAAATATCTGTAATTTCAATAAAGTTAATTTGACAAATTTATATACAGTGCAAAACCAAACTGTAAATTTCAAAAACACATATTCCAACAAGAAAAGATAATAAAGTTGTATACATCATAAAGAAAAACACAAAACAGACTTTACGTACGATCTTTTGTAAAATCCAGTACAGCCTTTGCCACTTCCAGCTCTCCTTCCATCTTTTCCAACTTTCTCTGTGCTTTGGCCAGCTCTTTCCATAAATATTTTTTTTCAGCATCCATCCCAGCAAATTTTCTCATGACTTTTTCTCCCAACTCTGTCATCTCTTGATACAGTCTACTTCCATTGACTGCCTCATCCAACACTGAATACTGCACAAAACACACCAGCATTTACTTAAACAAATCGGTTTAGTTTTTAATGCTGGTGCAAGAGTAAGTATTTGGAATAGTTTTAACAACATACAAAGTACGTACTACTTACTGCTAGTAAGCAAAACTGGTCTTTTAGTTTAGAAAACTCCTCTCCTTTCACACATTTTTGAAAAAATTCACATAATTTTTGATGGACTTTTAAGTGCTATTCTTTCTGCAAGAACATAAAACTACGGTTACATTTATCAATTTGGGGCAGATAGCGGCCGCTCTTTGAAATGTAATACAAACACGTTTTGCAGCCACTGTATCAGAACCTAATATAAATAAAGTATTAATAACATTGTTAAAAACGATCAGCTTCAACCACATCCAAGGTTTCAGTCTTCTATTTTTACTTAAATTGCTGCTTGTAATGAAGTAATGCAGTTTGGATTCCAATTATTAAAATACTATTAGAGATACTTGTTATATTTTCTCCAAACCATGTTCTCTAAATTATCAAAAGTATATAAGCTCCCATATTTTACCTCAGGCAAAATCACCGTGGTAATAAATAGCTGCTTCTCAGCTACAGTTCCAGGTACAGACAGAATTTTTTCCAGTAGCTGGATTAGGTCTTCTGTCTGGAGTAGGAAATAAAGATTGAAAAAAAAAATAGCTGACAGAGGACATTAACAATACAAGACAAAAAATGTGGGTGAAACTGGCATAATGTGATCAAGCAAGATGACATTTCATCCATCCTTTCCTCCCTTTTGCCATCCTCTATCTAAAAACTAGTCATTTGTCATTTTACTTGTCATTTAAGACTTGCTTTATATTATCTAATGTAAAGAAACTAAAATGTTATAAATCATCTCTGTTCAGTGATAGTTTTTCATATGTACATCATCCGACTTTTTTTTTTTTTTACATTTACATGGGTATAGGTGGAAGTGCTTACCACCTAATCCAATTATAGATGGTCAGAAATAGTATGATTAATAAATTACATGTCAGATGTACTTAGGTGATTTAATAGTTCTCCAGTAATAAAAACAAACAGATTTAGAATTCAGAGGTTGTATGTGTCAACAAATGAAGAATGTACTATATTACCAGCAAATCCTTCAACTCTTGCTTACAAACTAACTTCTGAAATGTTTTCCAAATGCCAATGGTACGGTGTACATTTTAGGACGTCCTCAGACCTCAGACATATGAAGACAAGGCATCATGCCTCAGACTAAAAGGCTTCAGTCATTGGACAAAACGGCATCGCGTCTCAGACTGAAAAGCTTCAGGTTTTAGGAAAAACAGTGTCAGGTGTCAGGTCTCGTACAATTGACCCTTCGCTAAGCCACGCCCGAAAACCGCCACTGGCCAATCGTGTCTTAGCAACCGTAATTAGGCACGGGAGGTCTGGCAAGCTTTCGAGCGAGGGAAACATGCCGAAGCATTGTGCGTATGGATTGTGCAAATCTGATACCCGGAATCCTAAAAGTTTGGACGGGGGAGTGGAATTTTTTTCCTTCCCGAAAATCTACAACTACATGTAGACAGGATTAACAAAAACACCTATTGCTTGGAAGTTGGAAATAATGACGGTTATTTGTTCATATATTTTAACGTAAAATAAGACGATTAAAGACAAGACGGAGGCTCACTGACATACTTTAAAATATATTTCAGCATTTTGTTAATCGACGGCCTGATTTGGTTTGAAATGTGCTGGGGACAGAGACGCATTCGGAAGTGCATTTTCAGAAGTGCTGGGTACAAACTTGTCAGTGACGTGCGGTGATGTCTTAAAGAGGCTAGGCACTGAGTTGAAAGCCAGATTACCTGATTTATTGTTTAGGCTAATAATACGTAATAACAGTAAACGTTACGCACAAGCGCTGCATATCAAGAAATGTACAAATCAGGATGTATATCGTGTAGGCTACTCTCTCTCTCTCTCTCTCTCTCTCTCTCGCACGCACACACACACACATACATACACGCACGCACACACACAAGCGCGGCACAGGCACACACCGGTAGTTAATGTCCACTCCAGCATCAGAATGCAACCATTCTTAATCCTTAATTGTTGCACAGCGGCCAATTATGTTTGTCAGTCAGCAAAAGTAAAATCACACACTGCTCAATTAAATATGAAGGCAAATGGCTTGCATTAATTCAACCACATTTATCAATTCAATATTAAGCCAAAAATAGTTTTTGACTCACCAATCGGTAGATTATTTGTACATAAAATCCATCCGGCGCTCTTTCCTTGTGAAGACGTCGATCACATCTTTTCTTTCATACCAGTCTGTTTGAAACGATCGGACAATTTTTGGGCCCTTTTGCTGCACTAGTCCATCTAAGGCTGGCGTAGACCTCCCTCTTGCTATTAGCTGGATCACTCCTCCATAGGCTTCTTAAGGGATTGACACTTGCCAGCCCCGAAAAGTTATTAAAGACATCATTAAAATAGTCCAAGTGACTACAGTGACTCAATCTTAAGTTTATCAAGCGACGAGAATACTTTTTGTGCGCAAAAAAAACTAGTTGTTCACTAGTTTTTAGTGCGCAGTTCACTAGTGTAATAGCGTAAGCTTCTGTTGTTGTACGTCACACGCATCACACACATGACTAGCGTCGGCCAATAGTGAGCCTACGTGTGACGTAGCTCTACGCAATCACACTACGTTAACTGACTAGAGGCCCACAGAGAAGGAAATGAATAGTTGAAATTAAAGTCATTATTTTCATTTGTTTTTGCGCACAAAAAGTATTCTCGTCGCTTGATAAACTTAAGATTGAGTCACTGTAGTCACTTGGACTATTTTAACAATGTCTTTAATAACTTTTCGGGGCTGGCAAGTTTCAATCCCTGAAGAAGCCTATGGAGGAGTGATCCAGCTCTCAGATTTCATCAAAAATATCTTAATTCGTGTTATGAAGATGAACGAAGGTCTTACGGGGTTGGAACAACATGAGGGTGAGTAAATACTGACAGAATTTTCATTTTTGGGTGAACTATCCCTTTAATTATGATGAGCTACGGTCAATAAGTGTAAATCTAAAACTAAAAAATACAGGCGTTTAATATGCATGCAAGCCAAAAAAATAAAAATAATAGTCTGTAACATACCAACAAAGAAGCGTCATCCCTCAGGTGGGATGAAGTGTTATTCTTTTTCTGGGCCTGGGACCATGTCTCTGATTTCAAATCAAATCTTTCAAACATTTTTTTCAAACGCAACTTGTGGGGCTGCGCTGCTTTGCAGTACTTGCACATCTTGCAAGCCACATTGAGTGGCATAGAACAAGACGCACATTTCTTTGTAGTTGAACCAGGTCTATAACTATCCTATAGCCTATAACTATCCTATTTGATGATGAGTTTATAGCCTACTTTATACTTATATATATGGTCAGGGCCTACCATTTAGCTGGTTAGAAGGGACAGTTAAAGTTAGCCTAATTAGCAATACAACAGACATGCGGCAAAGAATGAAACTATACATAGCCAATCATAAAACTGTATTTGATGCGCCCAATTTATCTGTTTTAAACAAGAGCTCTGATCAAATAAATAGAAATGTTTCAAATTATTAACTGTTAAAATATTTAAGTTGAACTGATTGATGAAATGAAGGTAACACTTTAGTTTAGGGAATAAATGTTAGCAATTAACAAATAACTAATGTGTCTGAACTAAAAGAGATTCAACCAGCGCTCAGGTTAAGTGTATCCGTGATAGGTGCTCTTGGGGTAGGGAAAGGATCCAATGAAACAATATGCAGGTCCCAGGCACTCAATAAGTAGATAATGAGGAGAAGGAGAAGGTTAAAAAGCCTTTATTAAATATGGCTTATTTCATTTTAAAAAGTCACAAGCCAACATGTTTCGACCTACAAGTGGTCTTCTTCAGGGCCAAGTAACACACACAATGAGAATGTCGGAAATTTATAAATAACGTTCCACCTGTAATCAGAAAGAATTCAATTAACCTAATAAGGTCCAATACAATCAATTAACCCAATAAGGTACTCAGGTCTAACATAGTAGGGATAATTCAAAAAGGGCACAAAGCACTCTCCGTCAACGTGGGTTATCTGGAAAACTAATGTGTCTGTATTAGAGCCTAATAAGGCCTGCATTAAGCATCATCATTATTTATTTATTAGGCCTGTATTCACCAATTTTCATATTCTCATTGAATAGGCCATTTATTCTTGGTAAATCTTTAATAACCTAAATACAGAAGGTTACTGATATGCAGTAAGGTCAAGTTCAACATAGAAAGTTTATAGCTTTCCAATATACTGATGACTCAACGTGTCTAACCGGCTTCTTATTGGAAAAATAAGACATTGACTGAGTGACCAAAGAACACCATAAAAATATAAAATAAGGCAAATGGCAATAGCTCTTATATAATTATATTGTCAACGTGTCTTACCTGCTTGATGAAGTCCGAAGAGGAGGAAGTCGTGGTTGCAAGCGGGAGTTTTTAACGTCATCATTAACGGGCATTAACGGGTATTTTCCCAGAATTTCCACAGCTGGAAAAATATGCAAGTTTCACATTTGAGGGTATTAATCCTGCTAAGTAGTTATTCAGTGTTTTTTTTTTTCTTCTTTAAAATTTAAATTAAACTTTAGCAAATTACGGTGACGTCACGTGACGTCACATTCGGGTAGTTAGTTACTAAGCAACGGAACTAGGTTGAGTATTTAAAAGGTTATGGTTAACATGGTTTAACGTCGATGTAATACATTGTTTTAGCGTACCTTTCGCCTAAACGAGGAGCTGGGGGACTCAAGAAAAAGAGACGTTTTACTCATTACTTCATTTAAAACGTGACATTTAGACGTTTTTTCGGCGTGGATCAAGGCAAATGAATGCTTTTCACCTTGAAAATAATGAATGTTTTTTTTACATTTTTAATAATTAAATAATAGAAAATTGCTCAGTGATCGTCAATACAAAAAATTCCATTTTTCTCGGTGTAATGAAAACCAAAATAGGTCGTGGCGATAGGGTGTAGAATAGGTCAATAGGTCAGTTTGCAGTCAGTACATTCCCGTTACCAGTCTGTGGACCAGCCCAGTGATCTGCAGTCAGCACAAACTTGTTACCAGTCTGTGTCCCGGCCTATCAGTCTGCAACTAACACAAGCCCGTCACCAGCCTGTGGACCAGTCCAGCAGCCTGCAGTCAGCATAATCCAGTTACCAGTCTGTGTTCCGGCCCAGCAGTCTGCAGTCAGCACAATCCCGTTATCAGTCTGTGGACTAGCCCAGTGGTTTACAGTTAGCACAAGCCTGTTATCAGTCTATGTCTAGGCAATCCCGATTCCAGGTCATTTTTAAGCCAGAGCAGCATTGTGGGAAAGGAGGAAAAAGAAGTGTTATGTGTATCAATTTGTATATGGTACTTTAACCCCCCATGCCTTTATAAGGATCTAGGATCTTACTAAAACATGGTGAAAGGTTATGGTAGGACAACAGTTAAAGGTACTGATTATAAATGTAATCCGAATATAACATATTGTGTATGTACTTAAAAAAGATATTACAGTTTCTGTAATAAAAAAAGTAAAATAAAAATAAATAAATAAATAAATAAAGTTGTCCTCCAAAGAGGGGGGGGGTGGGGGTGGGACAAAAAAAAAAAAAAGGGTGTAGAATAGGTCAATATCCGGGTATTTCTCCACTGGAACGTGTCAACGCAAACGTGTAAGTTTCACGTTTGAGGGGGTTAAACCGTGACATCTACACGTTTTCCAAAGTGGACCAACGTGATTATTTCATGTCTTGTCGTGATACCGGGTTGCCTGCACACACGGTAAAGCACTGAACTGTCCCTCCAACCCCCCACAGGCTATCTGAGTCTGAGATTGACTTAAAACAAAGAGAAGTCACAATTCACACTTAAATCGCTATTCTAGACATTAGCATTAGGCTATTAAAGTGTTGATAATGAAGGAATTAAATGATTTAAGCTACATGTAGTGATATTTCTGTCATAAAAGTTTATTACTAAATATTTAATTATTTCAATAATTTAAGAAATAAAACTGGTTTGGGCCAGCTTTTTCCAAGCAAAACTAAATATAATCTTCAAACACATGTTCTCATGAATTCTCATTTGTTGTCATGAACAAAATGTTCAACTCAATATTAAATTCTACAGGGATCGTTGCATCCTTACAACCAGGGTGCATGCAATTTGTGAATTAAATTTTTTTTATTATTATTATTCAAATAAATCTCGAACCACGGTGCTTCGTGGTACTGCTGCTAAACTAAATAACATTTATAGAATAATTATGAACTTAAATGAAACAATAACACAACATTTTGACAAATAAACTATTTGATCTGTTTTTACATTTTAATTCAGGGTGATTTAGCCTACATTTAATTAGAGTGAGATTTTCACCCTTGTCATTTTCTCATTGGGAAGCGCTTACATGATGGCTAAACTGGTACCTCTCGTTTTCATATGGATTACATAATCAGATAACATTTATTAGCCTAAATATTTAGACATTTAAAGGCTTTAGCCATAGCCGATTTCTTATCGTGACTGAGCTGCAAGTGGCTTTCGGTTCATTTTTGTGACGCGCAGTTCCCGGAGACAGAGACGACAGATAAACTTTTGTCGTTAGACGCCGTCAAAACGCTTTGTGTCAGCTGGCACACCTGCAGCACCTGTGTGTTGTGGTAATAATAATATAGACTAAAGTGAAAAGTGAAGACAAAAGTGAGCCAAACATGTTATATGATAATAGTAATGTGTACATTTCATTCAGTCTTACCACTCTCATGCCTGATTGCAGCTTCTCAACGAAAGAGGCCGCATCATTGTCAGGAGCAAAGAAGAGACCTTCATAGAAGGACTTATCACCAGTTCTAAAATGAAAAACAATTGTAGAAAGAAAAAAAAAGTTGAATACAATGAACAGAAGAACATTTAGTTTGGGTATAAAAATAAAAAAAAACCTGCACTAAAATGAAACTGAGAGGGGTTATAGCACTTACGTATTGTTGTCCTACTGTTAGTTTAACTGCTTCTATTGTTCTCATTTGTAAGTCGCTTTGGATAAAAGCGTCTGCTAAATGAATAAATGTAAATGTAATGTAATGTATATCTCTAACTTTATATTCCCTTTCATAGTCATACTTTTTTGCATTGATGGGGTGAAGTATGAGACTATACAAACCCTTTTGATTTGTTGAAGCGATAAGCCTTCCTATTTCCATCTGCCGACACAGCCACCATGTTCGGAGTGCAAGCTGGGCACTGCATTATTTCATCCTTTCTCAAATATTTGTCTAGCTCCGATATTGAATATTTATACTGACGAAAACTTAGGTGAAATGTATCTCGGCAGATTTTACCAATCTGTAAGAGATGCAAAGGGGGTAAAAATGTTGCATTTTTGACATTACACATATCAAACCATCTGTCTAAAGACAGGCAAAATTTCATTATATATTGATCTCAAATGCATGGTGACTGACGCCAGTGTGTATTCAAAATGAAGAAAATTTGCATTTGTGAAGAGACACTGAACTGAGCATGATTACTCCTATAACTAATTTAGCTCCACAGTGAGTGCTCCATTAAGGCTTTATAACCTCCTCTCTCAACAGGTCGTTACAGGCAAAAGTGAGTAGTTTGCAAGACTGAATGTTCTGTTGGTACTTTACCCTTCCATGACGTTTTGAGTTTGTCTCTAGCATCTTCACAAATGCATGACGAGACATACTCGGTGCATCCAACTTCATCTGTTCATACGTTTTGAAAACATTTACATGATAGACTGTTTGGAACTTAAAGGCCGTGTTGCAGGGTTAATTTTTTAACGAATTTGTGCAATTTGCTTGTTGGTAATAAACATTTAAACTGTTATCCATTGTATTATATGTTGTTGGGTATCACAAAACGGAATATAATATGAAAAAGTAGGTACTATCTTACAGCGGTTTGCAACGATTCTCCTTTCCCCCACAATACATTGCATTACGTCACCTTGGGGAGAGAATTTACCAAAGCCCGCCTTGAGAGCATTGAGAGTGACTAGAGAGACGAGTAGTAGACGAGAGTATTCAGATAGCGCAGATTATAGATCAATAGATAAATACATAGATATAGGTAAATAGATAGACTAGATATATAGATAGACAGACAGACAGATATATAGATATAGATAGATAGGCTAGTATATGCGGCAACTGCACATCCAATGGCGCGGGCGCCTCTGACGTGCGACCAACTGTACGTTGTCAATCTACCTACTATATATTTCTGTCTATTTATCTATCTATGCTAACGTTATGCTATCTGGCTGTCTGCCTATCTCTCTCTATACCGCCCACACAAGCACCTGCCAAACACAGCGACAGACACGCGGCGGCTACGTTTGCAACAACATTTTCACCGGAGGAAGAGATAAACGCTTAGAAACGCCCATATAGCTAGCATGATGCCTTCTATTTCTAGATGACAAAGTTTACCAGTACTACGACACTATGACAAAGGTTACCGGTACTTATCTGAACTAACGTCATGATCACTGCCACTAACAGTTAGATATAAAGAAAACGTTGATTTTTCACTCGTAAAAACTAAGAACAGTAAAAAAAGACAGTAAAATATATATATATATATATATTAGGTCGTTTTTGTGCACTGCTGCTCGTAGACTAGCTCCAGTGCTCATTGCTGCGTTGGTAAATGATAGCAACTCACCAGGACACTTCAACTCTCCGCTCATTCTCCTCGGACCATGCATTTAATTGGCTTTGACGGCCATCAGTTCTTGGCAATTCCTCATTTGCCCTCTCACGTCTGGCAGGTTCGAAATTATACATGTTGGCTCTTGCCACCTCTTCCTCATCCCAGTCAGTCGCCATAGTTCTACTACGCTGAGGCTACCTTTCATCCACTTCTCCCCAACGTGACGTCATCACCGAATTGCGTAAAAAAAAACGTTAATACCAAAAACGTAAAAAAACTGGTCTTTAAGACCACTTTTGAGACATTTTAAAAATGATATACATATCTTGAGTGATTTATGTACCCATTAATCGACAGTGGTGGTTAACCTGCAACATGGCCTTTAATAGTGGATGCGGGCCACAAGCCACTCCACACAGGTCCTTGACATCAGGTGTCCAGTCACTGCCACAGCTCTGACAATTTACTTCTGGGAGCATGATGAGATCAAATCGTCCTATAATAAAATGGGTAATGGTGACTGATATGTAGATTTCCATAAAACATCTTTGATTGAGAAAGCAAGCTTTGAAATGGTTAGACCTTGTTACACAGACACATACCATTCATTGTGACTAGAGTGACAGGTCGTCCTGCCCTGACCTCCACAGAGGCTCTGCACTGTAAACCCGGATAAGTTGAA
>JAVALU010000295.1:15000-67500 GCA_030770095.1 Gila robusta
AGACTCGTGCCACTCACAGCTGACAGCGTATGAGGAGCTGGACCTGCTCTCCATCTCACAGCAATAAATAACACCACAAATAAAGAAATAAAACCACGCTCTGTTGCTTTCAATCTCAGACAAACGCAGGCTGAATGTACAGAAACAGTCTAATCCTTCATAAAATATATGCATTAATTGCTCATGCGAGAAGTTAAATGATATTATCTCCTAATAATGCAGTTGCTTTTTAGGTTACACTCCTAAAACTCTTCTTTAATCACCGAAATTACATATTTTATTTTTTTTTTCTCCTTGAAATGCCTTAAAATAACTTGAATGTAACTCGACACCCTCGCCTCATTTAGTATGCGCGGTTCTATGAATATGCAAATGAGCCCCGCCTCCACTCACTCACTCACTCGTTGACGATCACTCGTTGATCTGATTGGTTACAAGGTAGTTTGTGACGTCAGAAACACCAGCGATTTCAAAGCGTGTTTTTGAGACTGTCTTTGGTTCACTGCAGTTTTAAGCAGAAAATACTCGACTTATGAATTTACACATGGTTTGTCTTAAAGCATATTAAAAACACCACATAGACATATAAACAACATTAAAAGCTGGATTTTCACCGCAGAAACTTTTCAGTTCTTAGTGTGAAGAACTTTTATAGGAACCTTTTTCCCCTCAAATGAATCAATGGGAATGTTAAATGTTTTTAATAAACCATCAATGCCAATAAAGAAGCTTCATTGTTAATAGTGTAAGTTGTCAGATATGGTCTCATTGACGAATCAACTTCTTCTCTGACTTTTGATTGCAAACTTTGAGCACATTTTGAGACATCGCTGAAGTCTATTTCTCAGGAGACTTTAGCAAACACCTTAATTAAATCAAAGCACTGTCAGATCATTGAGGAGACACTTAATGATTAAAGTTGGAAAGATTTTCCTTCAAGCTTTGCCTCCTATAATAACGTCTCGGTCTAAAGAAGAAGAACGCAGTCATTCTGCTTCAATCCTTTGACAAACTGATCAATTTTGAGTGCGAGGCACAAAAAGGTCCAAGCTTTACATTCTCCTTTTCACCTCTCATCTCTATTTAAACTCTTCTCCTGCATTTGTACGTCCCTCACCGAGTGTTTCTCTCTATTGACGTGCCAGTTCCCTGCGTGAATGCATCTGTCATTCCCACGCGTCGCGCCACAAAGACACACGGTCATTAGTATTATGGTGAGAACGCCCGGGATCCCATCTACCACCACCCTTGACTAATTCTTTATTTGTATCAAAAAGAGGAGAGAAAAAAAAACATGGCAAATTCCCCCGAGCACCAACAAGCTTCACGTCTCATTTGACTATGCTAATTACCTTTTGCATGATTAATTGGACCAATTAGAATTAGTGGTGGAAGAAAACGATTCTTGGCAAGGTGCAAACTATTAATTAGTCATGAAAACATTATTAATGCGAGGCTTAAATCTGAGTGAATACGACAGAATTACAGAAATAATGGTTATTATGACGTGCCGCTCATGAGTCACACGCTGTGTGGCCGGAAATATACAGCCTGGAAATAAACAACGTTTTATGATTTTGAGAAATCTCATTATTACGGAAAAATATACAGTGGAATATTATTATTTAATATTACTGTTTTATTTAATGATAATTGATTAATATTTAATACTATTATTTAATATGTGTGTTTTTTTTATATTGATTCATTTATTATTTAATACTATTATTTACAATACTATTTAATATTATTGTTTTATTTAATATTCATTTAGTTTATATAATATATTAATTTATTTTTAATATTATAGTTTTATTTTAGTTTAAACTTAATATATATTACTATTATTTAATATTAGTGTTTCATTTCATTTTGATTCACTTGATATTTAATACTATTAATTAATATTAGTGTTTTATTTAGTATTGATTCATTTCATATTTAATGATATTATTTAATATTATTGTTTTATTTAATATTAATTTATTATTTTATTATTTCATATTTAATACTATTATTTATATTACTATTTTATTTAATATTGATTTAATATTTAATGTTATTTCATATTAGTGTTTTATTCAATATTGATTCATTTAATATTTAAAAATATTATTGTTTTATTTAATAGTAATTTATTATTTAATATTTAACATTATTATTTATGTTACTATTTAATACCATTGTTTTATTTAATATTAAATACATTTATTTATATTACTATTTTATTTAATATTGATTTAATATTTAATGCTGTTATTTAATATTACTGTTTTCTTTCATGTTAATTTATTTAATATTTAATGCAATTATTTAATATTATTGTTTTATTTAATAGTAATTTATTTTTATATAATATTGTTATTTCATATTAGTGTTTTATTCAATATTGATTCATTTAATATTTAAAAAAATATTATTGTTTTATTTAATAGTAATTTATTATTTAATATTTAACACTATTATTTATGTCACTATTTAATACCATTGTTTTATTTGATATTCAATACATTTATTTTATCTATAATATTTAATAGTGTTAATAAATATAGATTTATATGATTATTTAATATTAATATTTAACACTATTATGTTACTATTTAATACCATTGTTTTATTTAATATTAAATCGATTTATTTTATATATAATATTTAATAGTGTTATTTAATATAGATTTATATGAATATTTAATATTATAGTTAAGGTTTTATAACTTTATATAATATAAATTAAATATATATATATATATATATATATATATATATATATACATATTACTAATTTAAAATATTGAAAGATTCTGTACTATTTCCAGGTGATTAATTCAGTGTAAGTGAATAAGTGTCATTGATCATGAGAGTTTGAACGGACGGCCTGATGTTGTTCATGATCATCAGGGTTTGTTCATGTAACTCTCTCCATATACTGAAGTTACTCAGTCTGGTTGTTCACACTAAAGCTGCTTTAGTTCAGCAGTAAACCAGAAGACATGTCTTTGAGTAAATATCTTTTTTTAGATGTTTTAAGAGAAGAGAATCATGCAATCAGCAGAAACAGTGTTTGAAAACAGAGGTTTTGAGAAAAGCAGCGCACAGTTTTAATTAATGTGTCTAACGCTACTGTGAAAAACCAAACCACTGTAGTTAAAGCAACTCCCACTGAGCGCAATTTAACACAGTGAAACGCAGTTAATGTAACTGTGCTTTAGCTGGTTTAATGCAGTCATTCAGGACATTATTGCTCAGTATGGTGTAGTTTGGCCGTGAGAAGCTCTTGCAAGCGTTTACCGCCACACGAAACCTTGGAGGTTTTTTGCAGAGGCGTCACTTTTTGTCCGAGACTTCATACCAGATTATGTACAAAAGAGCATTATAGCGAGCTATGAAACTTGTGATAGTTTCATTTCTTTGCATGTGTGACCCTAAAAATCAACCTCTGCTGTCCCCAAAATCTCATTTCTAACCTGTGAAGCTGAAAACTCGACGTCAGCCACGCGATCAAAGACACAAAAGCTGCTCCACATTATGAAACAAAATGTTTGCTAATGGTTTTTGTTCTTCAGGAAGTTGATAATGAGTGTTTACTTGCTGCCGCAACGATCCCAGTGGATCCAGGGATTTCCTCGTCTTGTTATTGTGAGATTGTCATATAAATATAATGAAGTACAAAGACTCTTTTGAGAGCCAACTAAATGTATAATCTTACGTTATAGCTGTATAAATCAATGTCAGGACCAGTCAATGATTAATAAAATGTTGCATATTCATGATGTGCAATGATTTATGGGGCTTTTGTGTGATGCAAATAGCAAACGAAATATTGCGAGCTACATGTAATGTGCGACAACATAACAGAAACATTCAAACTTTTTAATAATTATTCATTATTGAAATATTAGTGTTGTTCTGCCAACCTTCAGTAGGCCTTATTAATAGGGGTTGTGCAAAATTCAGGATTAATGAAATGTATTGTGTATTGAGTGTATTTCAATTGAATTAGCCACAAAACACAGGAAGTTGAATTGGAATGAGAGGAAGAAGAATTTACTGATATTCAGTGACAATTTCAAATCAATCATAAATTAAAAAAAAAAAAAATCTAATATTCTTTAAAAAAAATTCTAAAAAAATTTTTTTTTTGCCTCTTGTTAAATTTAATTAATTAAAATAAGCAGAAGTAACACGATTGTTTAATATTTTGTCACAACTTAATTCAATTGTGTTCAATTTATTTGTGTGAAAACTACATGAATAATTTTTGTTGACAACTAACTGGGCAGTGGATCTGTAGTTCCCAGCATGCTTTGCAAGGGACTGCATTAGGAGTGTAAATTTAGGGATTAAAGTGTTATTTTATGTGTTTTTCAGTAAATGGAAAGATGTTAATATTAGTATTTAATGTTCAGTTATGTTAGAAACTTAGAGGACTTAGCTAGAGAAGCTAGTAGCTCCTATCATTGGAAATAACTGTAGAGTCAAATTAGCTAAAATTATAATGTTGGCAATTTTAGGCAGGGCAAAAATTAAATCTAGTTAACTTGACAAAACTTTATCTCGTAGGAATGACTAGATTAATTTAAGTTCATACAACAAGATTACAACAAATCATTTCAAACAAATTAGATTTTGTTGGAAATATTTAATTCAATTTCGTGGAAAAGATTTCCGTAATTGAATTAAGTTCGTATATCATTCTTGGAAATGAAGTGTTCTTCCACCATGATCCATAAAAGTTAGTTTATATGATTAAACATATCTATAATGCATTAGTTCCCGCCCACTTTTTCAGCGGCGTTGGCTCCGGAAGTATTTTTTTCCGTTAATTTCTGGATTTTTAAAAAGCCATGAATATAAGCCATGAACCAAGTCAACCAATCATAACATCACACATTTTGATTTGAAGCAAAAAATTTATTTGAAAATTGGCCGAAAATACTTAACGGAGAGAAAAGAGAAAGAGAAAAAACAATCCCAAGAAGCATTGCGAACCGATGGAGAAATATAAAACTGTTATATTTAAAAATGTTATGATCAATAAGTTATGATGATGACAACATATGCTTTAACTCATCAAAGTAAGTTAAGCAATTTTCAACTTTTTTTTTTTCAAGTTATACAAGATTTAACTCATTTTTTAATGTAATTTAAGTTGAAATGACTTATATAGCTAAGTTGAATGTAGGCTACTTAAAAATTTAAGGCAGCAACTTTTTTATAAATAAAAAACAATATATTTTAATATATTTATATATATTATATATATATATATATATATATTTAAATATGAAAGTACTTAGTGGGCGGAGCTAAAGAGCTCTTTTGGAAAGCTTTGCTTGTTTCGACTAACCCATTTCCTGTACAGCATCATGGGTAATGTAGTTTTTGACCACATATTCTTTTGTTAAACACGATTGTTTTAAAACTAAGTTGAATAATGCTGGCTGGCAGCTTCAACAGAAGCAAATACCATCGATTAACAACCTCAGAACTCACAGTTTCTTTACAGGTTTATTGCTTTAAGTTCTTGTTAAAAGTCAATTTCCCTATGGAGAGAATGAATAGAGTTTTTACTTCCTGTTGCACTCTATGCCTGGAGGCCATTAAACCTTTAAGGCTTTTTAAAAAACTTTCAATGTTTTTTTTTCAAGTTTACATTTCAAAAGACATTTCTAGTTAAAATTTGTTATTGGATTTTTTTTGCATTTCAAACAAATTCAACACAATAATGCATTCTGGGAAATGAAGTGAAATTGTTAAAAAATATTCAACCCTGCAATTAACACAGGGTTTTGAATCTACATATATGGGAATTGTGTTTAGCAATGTAAGTTCAAAGAATCAAATCAAATCAAACTTTATTTATAAAAAACCAAAGTGGACCAATGTGCTGTACAGAAGAAAAAAAAATGAAAAAAAAAATGAAAATACATACTTTATGTAAAGCATATAATACAGATAAAACAAATCAAGAGACATAAAACATAGGACAAAATAAATATACCATACATTTTTTTTTTAAATAAATAAACAAAATGTCAACGTCAAGTGTCAAAGGCCAAGGAGAAAAGGAAAAGAAATCATCTTGAAGACTTTCATAAGCAGTTATTTGAGAATGTGTTGGGCTGAGCTGATTGGTTTAATGTTTACAGTGGCGTATTTACAATCCATTAAGAAAAGACTATTTGGGATTAAAGTGCGAATCCACAACGATTCACTCAACCAAAACCGACAGGTCTAATTCGTGCATTTACACGCGCCACATTCGAGCACAAATCTGATTTCATCTTAACCATATATAACAGGTGAAAATTGTGACTGTTTGTCCAAACGAGATGCTTAAAAAGCCTAAAAAAAGAAGAACTGCAATCCGAAATGTCAAATACAGGCATGGAAAAAATGAATGTCAACCTCATCTTGCTTCCAATCTGTTTCCCTTCACATCCAATGTCTTTTATGAAAAATCTCTGAAACAGAAATGATCTGGGGGAGCAATAATGTCCAGCACTAATTTAATACCTTATTACCATAAGCCTAGTGCGATGCATGCATAATAAATTTGTTGTATCGCACAAGGCTCAGGCATACGTTTGGAACCGGATTGCGGGTCCTGAGACAGCAAGCCCCATTTGCATGATATGATGTGAGAGTTGAATGAATTGGAGGATTATGGGAAACACTGCCTCCCTGCCCAGGCTCATTGTACTGAAGAGAAGTATCACATACCCACAGATGGTTCAGAATTTGGAACAAACCAAAGAGAAAACCATGGAAAAGAGAGGGAAAAAAAATATGTGCATGCTTTAAAAAAGAGGGGAAACGAGGGGAAAACATCAAAGACTGCATTTTTAATTTCATTTTAAAGCGCAGGACACTATCTACCGGATTTTCTTTTTAATTCAAGAGGAAATGTAGTTTTACTTAAAGCGCAGCTTTTTTTGAAGTACACTCAATTTCTTAGGAAAGGCTTATTTGAACAGATGCACAGTCAAAAAGTCTTTAAAGGTAGAGAAATTTACATATTATTTAAATTAACAACCCACATTATAGGTTCAACTTTACCTGAACCTATAAGAAAATATGTATATTTGAGGTTTTTCAATATTTTTAATCACCTTTGAGCTTTATCTTAGGTTCTAATTTTTTTATGTTCAAATATTCACATAATCAGCAATTATTTTAAAAATGCATCCATAAAATGCATTTTTAAAAGTATGAAAGTATGCATCCATAAAAGAAGTATTTTAAAAGACTTTCAGATGCGCAGTCAAAAACTCTTTAAGGTAGAGAAATTTACATATTATTTAAATTAACAACCGACATTATAGGTTCTACTTTACCTGAATCTATAAGAAAATATGTATATTTGAGGTTTTTCAATATTTTAATCACCTTTGACCTTTATCTTAGGTTCTAATTTTTTTTAATGTTCAAATATTCACATAATCAGCAATTATTTTAAAAATGCATTCATAAAATGCATTTTTAAAAAGTATGAAAAGTATGCATCCATAAAAAGTATGAAAGAAGTGTAAAATGCTGTTTTAAAAGACTTTCAGATGTGCAGTCAAAAACTCTTTAAGATAAAGAAATGAACATATTTTTTTAATTAACACCCACATTTACCTGAATCTATAAGAAAATATGTTTATTTGAGGGTTTTCACCATTTTTAATCACCTTTGAGCTTTATCTCAGGTCCCAAAAATGTATTTCAATTTTCAAATATTCACATAATGCAGCTATTATTTTAAAAATGCATCCATAAAAAGTATGAAAGAAGTATAAAATGCTGTTTGAATGACTTTTAGATGCAGTTTAGCCTGGGTAATGCTTTGTTTCTCTGATGTACTGATGTAGCACTGAGTAATGAGAGGTGTCATTCGTGAACTACACCTTGTGCAGGTCTTACAGACATAAAAGCATTGGTGGTATTTCTTGCATCATTAAGTTCGCACCTCAGTGCTGTTCGGGCCTAAAAAAGAAATCACATGCCCATTTGGTTTTCACACCTGACATATTTTGACATGCTCATCTGCTAATTTCAGTTTCAGGTGTCAGGACTGTTGCACGACAAAAACAAGATGCTAACATGTTTTGATTTGATTAAACTTAACGCTTATTTGTTGGACACTAAATGTCGTGTTGTAGTGTCGGAAATGTAACTTTTGCCCCTTAGAATTTATTTTCATGTAAAAACATGAAAATGGCAAATACTTGATTAATTGAAAACACATCTTCATAATGAATGAGCACTGTGCCACTGTTCGTCCGACTGTATTTTTATTTAATTTTTTATTCAAAACTCTTTTAATTATTCTGATTTCTTTTGATTATTTTAATTTCTTCTATGTAAAGCACTTTGAATTACCACTGTGTATGAAACAATAAAAAAAGTGATGTTTTCAAATAAACATTAAATACAAAAGTAGCTGTAAATAATGCGCAAGATCACAAGACAATAAACTGTAAAATAAAATATTGCATTATTTTATTATTATCTGTATAATAAAAGAACAAAATGCTATTAACTAATCGTTCCATCATCCTCTAACAGCATTTATCATCATTTAATCAGAAAACTAGATGTTAAAAACCAGCAAAAGGTCACTGATCCCACGTGCCACAAATACACAAAATCTTTCACACACACACACACACACACACACACACACACACACACACACACACACACACACACACACACACACACAAAAGCGCTTAGCATACAGTATGTATCAGAATGAGGTTAAAAGGCTGCTCAAAAACAGCTTTGTTAGCTCATTTGTGAAGTGAAACATGCTAATTGAACATGACAGTTATTTTAACCTTTATCCAGCACTGCCATACCTTCGATATGTCCGAGAGCACGTAAAGCTGGGGGTTTTTCCACCGCGATGGGTTATTAGCATGATGCTAGAGCTGATTGACTGCAGTACAGGACTCTGCAGAAGTTTAGCTAGGTAGCAACTTCAGGCTTTTCTTAAAGGTCATTATGACTTTTGAACAACCACCAGTCAAGTTTCACATTGCTAAATTTGTCACTGAAAAACCGAGACCACTTTAAGTTAGGCACGTTTGCTTCACCGGTTAAGAGAAAAGTTTGATTGCTTGAAGTTACTTCGTGTTTCATAAGATCAACTGTGGTTTAAGACATGCATTTGTAATATTTACAGATGGTCTGATATCATATTGTGGTCTCTGTGTCTTTGAGGCCGAGAATTTAAAAAAAAAGAGGAAGCTTTTTTCTGATGCGTTGCACAGTTATCGCTCTCTATCATCATAATTACCATATGTATACAGTACAATTAAGCCTCTTTCAAGTTTTTCCCACAGTAATCATCCAAACATGTGGCTCCATTTTCTGCAGAAAATTCAGACATTTGCTCCATTATGCCGCATTGTTCCACAGTACAAAAACAATGCATGCATTAGCATCGCAATTTGCCTCTTTATTAGGCTCTATTTGGCCTTGCTCGTACCTTTTTATAAAAGAAGAAATGAAAGAAAAGAAAGAAAATATGCCTTTCAGTGGCATTAACATGCACGGCTGCATATTATACAGAACATACTTGAATCTTAACAAACTGAAGTAAGGCCTTAAACATACTCAGATAATATTTTGGACATTTCTGAGCAAATTCGGAGCAAATGGCATTTTCTGAGTGTGTGTTTGTCCTTGAGTTTCTCCTTCAGCTGCACGATTCTGGATAAATTAAGAGTCATGATTTTTTTGTTTATAATGGAAATCGTTAATTGCTGCAGTCTATTTAAAAAGAAAAAAATCTTTTTTTTTATATTCGATCTGAATGAAAGATTCAATGACTCACTCATAAATATGTCACTTGTTTCATTACTGGAGGAATCAGTGTTTTTGATCAAATCTTTTGAATGAATGATTCAATGACTCACTCATTAAAACGTCACTTGTTTCATTACTGATGAATTAGTGTTTTTTTTTTTAATCTCTTGAATGAATGATTCAATGACTCACTCATTAAAACGTCACTTGTTTCATTACTGGATGAATCAGCGTTTTTGATCAAATCTTTTGAATGAAAGATTCAATGACTCACTCATTAAAACGTCACTTGTTTCATTACTGGATGAATTAGTGTTTTTTTTTAAATCTCTTGAATGAATGATTCAATGACTCACTCATTAATATGTCACTTGTTTCATTACTGGATGAATCAGCGTTTTTGATCAAATCTTTTGAATGAATGATTCAATGACTCACTCATTAAAACGTCACTTGTTTCATTACTGGATGAATTAGTGTTTTTTTTTTAAATCTCTTGAATGAATGATTCAATGACTCACTCATTAATATGTCAGTTGTTTCATTACTGGATGAATCAGCGTTTTTGATCAAATCTTTTGAATGAATGATTCAATGACTCACTCATTAAAACGTCACTTGTTTCATTACTGGATGAATTAGTGTTTTTTTTTTTAAATCTCTTGAATGAATGATTCAATGACTCACTCATTAATATGTCACTTGTTTCATTACTGGATGAATCAGCGTTTTTGATCAAATCTTTTGAATGAATGATTCAATGATTCACTCATAAAGGCTTCACTTGTTTCATTATTGGATGAATCAGCATTTTTGAATGAATGAATTAATGATAAATAAGTCACTTGTCGCCTCCTACTGGCGTAACGATACAATCGATACAATCTTTATTTTAAAGCATCAAGTTACTTTCAAAAGGTTGTTTTTTGATCACTTCTGTACATCAGTGTTTATATCTGAACTAAAAACTTTCATCCCAGTACTTCTATGATAATCTGGAAATCTGTAGCACAGAAAAAATGATACTATGTGGTTGAAAAGAAGATAATTTTTGCTTATTTTTACGTCTTGCCAGCAAAATAACAGCACAGCAACAAGTTAGTCACATGCAGAAGTTAAATATGAGCAATACATAATAGTGATGCTTGCGAATGATTTTGCAGATTGAATGCATGTTGCAAAGATGCTCTGAAGTCCATGGCCCATTCCATCACAATCCAGCTCACGTCATTTTGTGTCATATTTATCTAATTGTCTGTTTCAAAGCCAATCAACGTAGAAACGCACAGCAGCTAAAATTACACGAGGATGACTCACTTCTGAAATCATCTAAAGGTTACCTTATTCTAAAGAGCTGTAATTGCACTGGAAAGACTATTAGCTGTGATAAAGTTCAGAAAAAAAGGACGTTCTCATGTTGTTTTCGTGTGCTGTTATGCTCAGGCACAATGCATGCGAGTGCCATAAGCAATAGCTTCATGCACTAGTTAATCTGACGGTTTATGAAGTTATGTGTGGCATTAGTGATCCTAAACATGGAGACAAATGGGTTAGTTAGACTTAAAGTAAATGGATAAATGAGGTTCTGACTAAATATTAATTGCTGCAATCTATTTAAAAGAATAATTAATTTCTGATTAAAAAAATCTGATTGAGTGAATGATTCAATGACTCATTTATAAAGATTTAAGTTGTTTCATTACTGGATGAATCAGAGTTTTTGAACGAATCTCTTGAATGAATGATTCAATGACAAATACAAATGACAAATGTGTTTTAAGTCACTTGTCGCCACCTACTGGTGTAATGATGTAATTGATACATAATTTATTCTTTATTTGAAGAGTCAAATTACTTTTAAAAGGTGATTTACTCTATTTTGATCAGGATAAATGAATTTTGAACCAATTTCAGGTTTTGATTCTGGTTGATGGCAGCATACAAACTTTTTTTCATTCATAATTCTTTTTTTTCATTATTTACTCAAAATTCACTAAAAGAAATGAGATAGGAATTTATAATAAGGTTCAAATTTACCTTTTTACTGCATGAACAGTTAATTTTTTTACAGCATTAATTGATTTGGGTTTTTATTAAGTTAAAATACGATTGTTGTTAATTAATGTTCATTCATAATGCATGAACTCAAGTTAATTATAGAACTCTAACGAAACTATGAAACAATGAAACGTTGAAATGCATTAGTAAATTTATAAATTAACATGAACATATTAATAAATGCTCTAAAAGTATTGTTCAAAGTTTGGATAGCAATCATTTGGCAAAACTGTGATTGTATGCTGTAAAAAAAAAAAAAAAATTTGGAGAATGGAGAATGTTTTATAAGAAAATAATAGTGCTGTCAAAACGATTAATCATGATTAATCGCATCTTACATATATTTAATTATTATATATAAAAATTTAAATGTAATATATATATATTATATTATATATTTAAATACATACACACACGTAAATATATACAAACGTTTATGTTCGATGCGATTAATTGTGATTAACCGATTTGACAGCACTAGAAAATGCTATTTCAGTTTTTTCTACTTAAAAATATCATATTTAATTCATTTTACTTGACGTTTCTTTGTAGAGTAGCTAAATGTGAAATTAACTAGCAATTTCTGAGTGAAAATTGTTTCTAGGATTGTCTGCTGTTATTAGTAAATAAATAAGTAAATATTATTAGTAAATAAATAAGAAAAACCGGCTACAGTTCACCAACTCATCACAGTTTCCTCAGATAAACATCATTCAATATTCTCCACCATGGGAATACAACAACAGAAGTCAAAAGTCAGCATTTGTATTTCGAAGTATATTCCAAAAAGCCAGTTCCATCATATGAAACTACCATTTTATGATGCGCAAATCCCATTCCCTAAAACACCACAACCGCTCCTTATCGGAGGCTGAGGAGGAATCAGGAGCAATCGTGTTTTTCATCAGTCTCAGCCCGCGCTCCGGTTTATTGTCACGGAAAATGAGAAGCTTGCGGGTGAGGAGGAGGATTCCGGCTTCGGGAATGAAAGTACGTTGAACACGGCGATGCATAATGCAGGAGCCGCGGCGTTTGTACGTGCTGATGATTTGCTCAGCGCAGAATGAAACGAGCACCAGAAAACGCTCTTTATCAGAGATTTCTACTGTTTGTTTGTGTGAACGCAGAAGAAGAGAGCCATGCACTTAACAAGAACTCATATTTAGATCAGCAAACCTGCAAGCGTCACTGTGACTAGAGCTCATACTAGCTTTAGAGTTGCAGACATGAAGAAGGATTCTGTTTCTGTACGGATTCCTTATAAACATCAAAGAAACGCCCTAGCAACCACCCTTAGCACCCTAGCAACATTTTCACCAGCTGGACCAGAAAATCCCAGACACAGACTATCTAGATATCCAGAGTTTCATAGCAACTACTCTGAAAACTATAGGATCTTTGTCGAGTCAAGAGGCCTTGGCAACCACCCAGAACACCCTGGCAACCCACCTAGCAACTGCTTGTCTCAGAATACCTTATAAACGTCAAAGGAATGCCCTAGCAACCACCCTCAGCACCCTAGCAACTACTCAACACAACTTATATAGTTTATATAAATAACAACCACTCAGAACATACACTATATAATAGATATAACAACCACTTTAGAAGCTTAGTAGAAATGCCCTGGAAACCACCCACAGCACCCTAGCAACCAGAACACCTTAGAAAATTTGTAGAAATGCCATAGCAACCACACACAGCACCCTAGCAACTAAAACACATTAGAAACTTTGTAGAAATGCCCTAGCAACCACACACAGCACTGTAGCAACTAAAACACCTTAGAAACTTAGTAGAAATGTCCTAGCAACCTCCCACAGCACCCTAGCAACCACCTAGCAACTAGAACACCTTAGGAACTTTGTAGAAATTCCCTAGCAACCACACACAGCACCTTAGCAATTAAAACACCTTAGAAACTTAGTAGAAATGTCCTAGCAACCACACAAAGCACCCTAGCAACTAAAACACCTTAGAAACTTAGTAGAAATGCCCTAGCAACCACACACAGCACTCTAGCAACCACCTAGCAACTAGAACACCTTAGAAACTTTGTAGAAATACCCTAGCAACCACACACAGCACCCTAGCAACTACCTAGCAACTAGAACACCTTAGAAACTTTGTAGAAATACCCTAGCAACCACACACAGCACCTTAGCAACTAAAACACCTTAGAAACTTAGTAAAAATGTCCTAGCAACCACACACAGCACCCTAGCAACTAAAAGACCTTAGAAACTTAGTAAAAATGTCCTAGCAACCACACACAGCAGCCGAGCAACTAAACACCTTAGAAACTTAGTAGAAATGCCCTAGCAACCACACACAGCACCCTAGCAACCACCTAGCAACTAGAACACCTTAGAAACTTTGTAGAAATACCCTAGCAACCACACACAGCACCCTAGCAACCACCTAGCAACTAGAACACCTTAGAAACTTTGTAGAAATACCCTAGCAACCACACACAGCACCCTAGCAACTAAAACACCTTAGAAACTTAGTAAAAATGTCCTAGCAACCACACACAGCACCCTAGCAACTAAAACACATTAGAAACTTAGTAAAATTGTCCTAGCAACCACACACAGCACCCTAGCAACCGTCTAGCAACTAGAACACCTTAGAACACCTTCGACTTCTCTCTCTGGGCTTTCCATCACTAACTCTGTTGAGCACTATAATTCCATGCTAACTGCACTTTTGGACGAGTTTGCACCTGTGAGAGAACGGGTTGTTACATTTAGGAAACCATGTCCATGGTATACTCCGGAGTTACGTTTAATGAAAGCTGCTGGAAGGCAATTAGAACGGCAGTACAAAAAATCTGACCTGACGGTACATAGGCTTCTCTACACTCAACAACAGTCTGCTTACCATTCTGCCCTGAATACTGCTCGTAAGAACTATTATTCAAGTATTATTGGAGATGCTGCAACAAATTCAAAATCTTTATTTAAGACTGTTGACAATCTTCTCAAACCAATTAAGGCCATTGTTCATTCTTCGGTTGACCAGTGTAATAAGTTTCTTCACTATTTCACTGGAAAGATCGAGGGTTTATACAGCTCTTTAATCTCTAGCACCCCAGCTGAGCTAGTTGATATTCAGCCTTTTAATCCTCCAACCACTACCTTTTCGAACTTTGATATGGTTGGAGTCGATTTTATTATGAGTATAATTAAGTCCATGAACTCAACTACCAGTATTTTAGATCCGGTACCCTGTTCAGTTATTATGAACTGCCTTGCATCAATCTCCCCTCATATGACTTCGATTGTGAATTTATCATTGAGTTCTGGAACTATTCCTCCAGAATTAAAAACAGCTGCCATTACACCAGTCCCTAAGAAGCCTGGTTGTGATGTTTCTGATTTGTCCAATTACAGGCCAATCTCTAACCTTCCATTCTTGGCTAAAGTTTTGGAGCGTGTTGTGGCTTTTCAATTAAATCATCACCTATCACTGAATAGTCTTTTTGAACCTTTTCAATCTGGGTTCAGAAAGGGCCATAGCACTGAGACAGCTCTAGTGAGGGTTGTAAATGATTTACTTATTGCGGCAGATTCAGGTGCATGCAGTATTTTGGTTTTATTGGACCTCAGTGCTGCTTTTGATACTATATGTCACTCTCTTCTGCTAGATAGGCTGGAAAATTGGCTGGGTGTTTCTGGAGCAGTATTCAGTTGGTTTCAGTCCTATTTAACAAATCGTGCCCAGTTTGTAAGCTTGGGTAATTACAAATCTGACACCGTGCCTGTTCGACAGGGAGTTCCTCAGGGCTCAGTGCTGGGTCCAATTTTATTTAACATTTATATGCTTCCACTTGGGCAGATCATCAGTAAACATGGTCTTGGGTATCACTGCTACGCGGATGATACGCAGATTTACATCACCACTAGTCCTGATGTTCATTGCTCATTAATAGCATTGCGTAGTTGTCTAGCAGAGATCAGTTTATGGATGCAGAATAACTTCCTGAAGCTGAACGGCTCCAAAACTGAATTGATGCAGATTGGCACAGTGGCGGCTACTCGTAAAGCTGAGCAGATTAGTCTGATTGTTGACTCCAGCTTGGTAACTCCAACTTTACAGGTGAGGAATCTTGGTGTCATTTTTGATCCACAGCTAACATTTGAAGCACATATAAAAAACATCTCTAAAACGTCCTTTTACCACCTGAGAAACGTTGCTCGACTTAGACCTTTTCTTTCTTTTGCAGACACAGAGAGGCTTATGCCTTTATTACAACTAGGTTAGATTATTGTAATGCCTTGTTCTCTGGCCTGCCAGCTAAATCTCTGAGCAGGCTACAATACATTCAAAACTCTGCTGCCCGTGTGCTCACTCGTACTTCTCCTCGTGAACACATCACACCGGTGCTTTCACAGTTGCACTGGCTTCCCATAAATGTGAGAATTGATTTCAAAATTCTTATACTAACATACAAGGCGCTACATGCGACTGCACCAGAGTACCTTTGTGATCTGATTAGCCCTTATACTCCATCACGTTCTCTCCGTTCTTCTAATTCTCTTTTACTTCATCAGCCTTCATGTAAGCTTAAGACCATGGGGGAAAGAGCCTTTTCATACAAAGCTCCCAAGCTATGGAATGTGCTTCCTCCTACCATCAGAAATGCACCAACACTGGAACACTTTAAAAAGCTGATTAAGACACATTTATTTGAGGCTGTTTTTCTCTGATTGTTGCATTGCTATTGTTGTTTTGTTTATTTTAATGTAGCGCTTTGGGTTTGAGAAAAGCGCATTATAAATAAAATGTATTATTATTATTATAAACTTTGTAGAAATACCCTAGCAACCACACATAGCACCCTAGCAACTAAAACACCTTAGAAACTTAGTAAAAATGTCCTAGCAACCACACACAGCACCCTAGCATCGAAGTGGTCAAGCATCACTCACATTTTCTTGACAAATGTGGAAATGTAGTTACTGTTAAGAGTGCCTAGTAAATGTGCCTAGTTCATGAAAACCCCTCATGTGGTTGCCGAGCCATCAACTATGATGCCTTATGTAAAGGTTAGTTTCATTTATAGAGAACAGAGAGCTGGACCGTCCATCACTGCTGTATGTGTGAAGGAAGAATACATTTTTCCACAACCACTATGACATTTACAAGAGACTCGAGAGAAAGAGAGAGAGAGATGGTCTATTTTAAAGAGAAAAAGTGGTAGAGACGTTCAGAAAGTTGGTGTTTGGTGAGAAATGAGAGTGGGAGGGGTTTCCCCAGGTGAGAGTGAGTGAGTAAGAGCGAGAGAGATACAGAATATGATGGTGAGAGAGAAGTTGTGCTTTCATAATACTTCTGTACTGGAGATCTGCAGGTTGAGTATGTAAAGGGGAAATATATCATATATTTTTATCATATCATTTAAAGTCAGTGAGCGCTTCCTGCACCAAAAACAGTTTTATAAATTTTCTGCATATTCCTGCCTCTTGTTTTGCCGCAGTGATTTTAAGACTAATATGAAAACGCCCTGTTCTCTTTGCTGGTTTTCTGTCGGTTAAAAAATACTGCAGTTTCTAACTGCTTTTGTCCTTCAATAACAGTCTGTATCTAAAGCATAAAAACAATCATTAAAAAATCTGCATTGAAATGTGCCACTCTATTTGTTCACTTTACAGCTTATTCTGCCCAAAAACTGTCATGTAAAATGGTTTTATGTACCATTTAGAGGCAGGTGAATCTGAAATCTCAACATTTATAAATTAAATATTCAAAATATAGTCCAGCAAACAATGCACAAGAAATTAGTGACACAGTTTGCGATTAGAATTTCTGTTCATCCTAAAGAAATAAAGTTATTTCATTAACAAGAAGAAAACAACAACAACTACAAAGCAGAATATCCTCCTGGTATTTAATGTAAATCAAGTTATTTAGCTGTACAAAAACAGTCCATTTTGCTGCTTGAAGTTGCTAACTAGTATTTGTTATTATATTCATTTATTATTATCGTAATCATCACAATCAAGCCTTGCAACTTTGAAAAATAAGGTTCATATAGTTCTTCTCATGGATATCTACAGTAATTTACTTGCTACTAAATGTCTCAAACTAAATTATGTGGAATGATTGTGACTTCTCAGAAAGAATGATAAAACATAAAATGACTGATGATGAACCTGAATGAATTAGGATAATTTGCATTTTTCACAAGTTCTTTCCCTTTTTGTGTGCAATCTGCATCAACAAATGCCATTTGAGGTTATTTAATTAGTACCAATTTTGATATTGGTATATTTTTTCTGGTGTTTGAGTATCCTAGCTAACAGGGAACGTTATCAGAACGTTCTGCAAAGGTTCTCTCAAAGTTATGAACAAACAAAGTTATCTGGTCTTTAATAACATTCTCAAATCGTTAGCACAAAAACGTTATTTATACACCGCTCATGGAATGTTTTTCTGAAATGTTTTAGTTGGACGTTCATTTTTTAAATGTTGCTGACCTTGATACTTGTTTCAGGATACTCAGAGAACATTAAAAAGTAACATTCCCATAATGTTTATATGTCTATATGGCGTTTTTAATATGCTTTGTTTAAGTCGACGGCATTGCTGAGTATTTTCTCCTTAAAACTGCAGTGAACCAAAGACAGTCTCAAAAACACGCTTTGAAATCGCTGGTGTTTCTGACGTCACAAACTACCTTGTAACCAATCAGATCAACGTGTGATCGTCAACGAGTGGATCTCTGAGTGAGTGAGTGAGTGGAGGCGGGGCTCATTTGCATATTCATAGAACCGCGCATACTAAATGAGGCAAGGGTGTCGAGTTACATTCAAGTTATTTTAAGCCATGAAGAATTTTTTTTCAAGGAAAAAACGATTATATATGTCACTTTGGTGATCAAAGATGAGTTTTAAGGGATACAATTATTGACTACAGTGGGACTTTAAAAAATCAGACGTTTTAAACGTTCAGTAATAATGTTTTCATAACTTATGGGAACAATAGCATAACATTCTTTGTAAGCTGGGATCTATCATGCTTCTCTCAAAGTGAATGGGTGGGCCAAATTTCTGAAGACCAAACTGGCTTAGATATATATATTATATATATACTTATATTAGATGTCATGTAAATGTGTTCATCATCACTTTGGAATGAGCCATTTTTCATGCATGCCGTCTAATACTTTGTTCATTGTGATGTTAAAACATAAAGTACCTGCCATTTGCTCTTTGAATAATGAAATTGGTTGGTAAAAGCAGTCACAGCTTGTATAACTTATTCAAAAGAACATTAGCAATCAGCAAAACCAGCAAGTTAGTGCCTTATGGAGGAAAGTGTTTACAAAGGACCTCTAATGAAGTCTTAATTATGTTTAATCACGTTGCCAACCTCATTGTTGTTTTGATATGGAATAGTGACTGAACAGAATATGCAAATGTTTAGTGAGCTAATGGTTGACGTGCAGCTGTGAACGCAGTCGTTTCTTAACTCATTCCACATGATGACCTTTTAAGTGGAGCAAAAAGAGCGAAAGTGACAATACTGATGAATAATGGATGATTAAAAAGGCTTTTGAAAAGCTTAATGGTGGAATTAAATTTACTATAATAACAGATTTGCATGGGGCCCGTCATCCCACTAATATTTAAAGTGGAAGTTTAAATATAGCTTTATGGCATGGCATTGAGAGATATGATAAAACGCATTGTATGCATTATGCACAGCTCACAGACTTCAACATCCTACTGTATTCAAGAAGAGACACTTCTTATTTTATAATTCAAGGTCAGCAGAATCTCAGTTTATTCCTCATATTCAGAAGAAAAATCAAGACCTAAACATGGCAATTACAGTTTTCATTAATATGCATTTTAGTTTTAAATAATGTTTTACCAAATTATGAACATTTACAGTTATAAAAACTTCTTTGATGCCAAACTTTAACACTTAAACTCTTCTATTTAGGGATGCACTATATATCAGCCACCATATCGGCATCGGCCAATATATGTTCATTTTTAATGTTATCATTATCGGCCCGATAAGAAAATTAGGCCGATATATTAAAGCCAATAAAAAATGGATTATTTCCTTCAGCTGAGACACTTCAGATGCGCACTGTTCAACATGATGGTTTTGAATGACTTGGAATATGATTGGAATCACATAGAAAAAGGAAAATACAGTTAAGTCTGTCATTTAGGGTTCATAAAGTTATATTGAGAACATTATAAGTGTGTGTTTGGAACATGGCTTTTAATGGTGAGACTTGTTTTTTTAATCAAAATTTGGATTTAGATTTATTGGCCAATATATTGGTTACAGGCTTTCAAACATAAATAATTATCGGTTATCGGTATCGGCTAAAATTTCCATATCGGTGCATCCCGAGTTCTATTCAGAACTCTGACTCAACTTTAAAGAACCTTTATGCCAAAAAAAGTTCTATACAAGGAGAAATGTCTTGAATGATTGCATAATACGTTGATGTTTAATGGGTTATTCCATTTTTTTCATGTGATAAAGTATGTTTACGGGCCGTTTAATTCATAATCTTTAATAAAACTTAAATATTAATTAAAACCGAATCATGATGTTATGATTTGAAAAGGTTCTATATATGAAGCAACTCTTTAAGATTCTTATATAGAACCTTTTCTTCTAAGAGTGTTATGTTTTTCAAATCAATAACTCTTATTATAAGCAATATAATAGTGATGCTTGGCTTAGTGAACACCACCAACCCAAACTCTCAGCCTTTCTGTCCTTCAGTGTTTCGCGGACTGTAAATGCGTTTGTTTTCATTTGGCTGTGTCTCTAAACGAGTGTAGCGTTGTATTATTCATGTCCCCCAGAGCTATGACTGTATCTGCGTCCTCGTGCTCGCCGTCCTGCCGCTGCCAAGACAACAGCAATGGATCTAAAACAACACAGGCAATTAATGAGGAACGAGTGGCGTTCTGCAGTGTTTTAAGAGCGATTGAAGCGCTTTCAGTGGCCTTGGACGTGGAGTGTCGGTGTGGGAGTCCGAAGGGCCCTGGAGTCACTCCTTCGTCTGTGTTTCTACACTCAGAGGTGATATAGAGTTGATGTAGGTGCCGGATATTTAACCTCTCTTGCTGATGGCTGTGATTAAAACTCAAAACCACTGAACAATAAAATCCCCTTAAAGGGATAGTTCACCCTAAAATGAAAGTCAAGTCCTCATTTACTCACCCTGGTGTTGTTCTACTGCCATACGCCCTTCTGTCTTTTTTGAGCCACTAAAGGGGAAGATTTATAAGCAATGGCAACAAATAGCGACCAGCATCAAGCTTTGTAAAAAAAAGATGCATAAGTACGACACGTGTCATATATTTTACGTAATTTTATCACTTAAAATAATAATTTTATCCCTTAAAACTCATATTTTTACATATTTAAATGTTTTTTCATTGGAAAAAAAATTATTCATGCCTTAAAATAGCTTGAATGTAACTCGACACCCTTGCCTCATTTAGTATGCGTGGTTCTATGAATATGCAAATGAGCCCCGCCTCCACTCACTCACTCAGCTCAGAGATCCACTCGTTGACGATCACACGTTGATCTGATTGGTTACAAGCCGGATGTTTACCACAGGAGGACTTTAAACTTTTAACTTTAAAACACGACATAAAATAGAACTCATGTACTTTCTTCTCTGAGGTGAATATATAAATATAAATGTAATGAATTATTATTATTAATATACCAGTTGTTTTCGCCAACAAAAAAAAAGTTATCGCGTTCATTTCACATCTGTATTAGTCTGGAGATATTCAACTCAGTGAAGAAAGTACATGGATACTTGTTTGGGATTTCTAGGAGTTGTATTTCATGTAGCATATTTATTAATCTCGATTTTCTGGGCAGGAGTGAACTATGGCGCTGATAGAGTCTCAGTCGAGAACAGAAGACCAACGGCCAAGGTGTGGATTTTCGTTAAATAATACATAAATTATTTATTTATTTTATTTTTTTGATAGGGATAATGCTCATTGATCAACAAACAAGTTACTTGTTGTAAACAAGCCAGAGTTAGCTACAAGTGCTAGTTTCCATCTGTTGTCCCTAGGTTTGTTTTTCACCAAACCTTATCGTAAAGCCTCAGAACAATTGGAATATACGACACATGTAACTTGATACTTTTGAGTTTTATTTATAAAAACCTTAATGCTGGTCGCCATTAACTGTCATTATATGGAAGAGAGCGAGCGGGACATAAAAAAAATCCCCTTTTGTGGTCAAAAACAAAAAAACAGAACCGCATACTGCATTAGAAAAACACCAGGGTGAGAAAATGATGACTTAACTTTCATTTTAGGGTGAACTATCTCTTTAGAGGTGAAGTGTGTCATTTTGTTAGAATAAAATGCTATCTCCCATCCTGGCTCAAAGTCAACATGAAATGTTGATCGTAATGCATATCATTTTCAAAATATAGTGTACACTCTTAAAAATTAACTTTCCAAAAGGGTTTTTTGCATTGATGACATTGCCATAGAATAACCATTTTTGGTTCCCCAAAGAACGAGAGTGATCAGTTTATAAAATAACCTCTTTTTTTTTAAGTGTAAAGAACTTTTTAATAACCTAAATAATATTTTTCCACTATAAAGAACCTTTTGTGCAGTGAAAAGATTCTGTGGATGTTAAAGCTTCTATATGGAACCATCAAAGAGTGTATGTTAGAGTAAGAGTAAAACATCATATTCAACAAGACAATAAAAATAAATAGTTCTAGGGGAATTTTCTCAAAATTATAATTTTGGTTAATAATCAATTTGCTCATATTTAGGATTAGCGAATGTAAGATATTTATAAGCCTAAATATTAAATATAGTTGCGTAACTTGTTTTGCTGACCCAGAATACCACAGAAACGGCACAGCGTAATTTTCTTCATTTTTGCAATTACATTTGATGATGCTTCTGGTGCAGAAATGACAGACTTCACCTTTAATAAACAGACTCATGAATGTGCACACATACACACATCTCTCTTCACCGCCGCCCTCTCCAGACCCATAAACAAAGCCAAACATTAATATAAAATATAAATGTTCAGCAGTCTGCATTCAAAGTGAGTCTCAGTTTTCGAAAAGGGACAAACGGAAAAATACACCAACCGTACAATATAAATCAGCCTTATTATATCTCACTGTGATTTTTGTTAAAGGATTTTCAATGACATTGATAAGTGCCTACAAAACAAAACACAGCCTTTAGTATTCATGTGTTTTCTAGCAATCAGCAGCAATACTGTACAAAGCACAGCAGCATTATTACACTATAAGAGACACTATAGCGTGATTTCACATGTAAATGATTTGTTTCTAAAGGCAGGAACACAAACACAGAGGTTGTGTTTAAATAAAGGGGGTCGGTCTCACCGTGAAAAGAAGAAACTCACTGTTAGATTGCAATCAAGGATTTTTTTTGCACAGAAAAGAAGCACGATATACTTCTCTCAGCACACTTAAACTAAAGAAAGACAGAGAGGTTTACATTTGCATTGCATGTTCTTCTCTTCAAAGATTGTTACTGTATGTATAGCGCATTTCTGGAATAATACTCTGTGTAGTCGGTTAGCAAACACAACAATCCTCATGCATTATTGTTCCATGTGATTTTATTTGACTTTCTACATATTCTCACCATGTTGTATTTGATCTAGTGATACTGAGAAAGCAAACATGAGCAGCACCTGCAGTCAGGGACGCTGTATAAATCCACAGGCCCGGGACAACATGTTTATGGGAGGATCCCTCGACACAAGGCAACGGCTCTGTCTAAAGCTGCATTCACAGGACGCATGTGTTTACAGAGTTAACTTGCTGCCATCTAGTGCACTGCACTACACTGCACACTACACACTACACACTACACAGGTCTGGCCAGGATAGATATATAAACTAAATCTAAAATTTAGAGATGCTATAATAATATATTTAAAAATGTGTGTGTATGTATATATATATATATATATATATATATATATAATATCATATAATTGATCATATATATATATATGAATGACTTCAGATGCAAAAACCTCTAAGTCCGTCTGACATTGTTCTTTTAAATTAGCTTTTTATTTTATTTATTCTCATCAGGGACATTTTTGAAAATAAGGCATTTCAACTTTTCGTTTCTGTTAAAGTGAAATTACTGCACCTGAACACACACACACACACACACACACACACACACACACACACACACACACACACACACACACACACACACACACACACACACATATACACTCACCTAAAGGATTATTAGGAACACCATACTTATACTGTGTTTGACCCCCTTTCGCCTTCAGAACTGCCTTAATTCTACGTGGCATTGATTCAACAAGGTGCTGAAAGCATTCTTTAGAAATGTTGGCCCATATTGTTAGGATAGCATCTTGCAGTTGATGGAGATTTGTGGGATGCACATCCAGGGCACAAAGCTCCCGTTCCACCACATCCCAAAGATGCTCTATTGGGTTGAGATCTGGTGACTGTGGGGGCCATTTTAGTACAGTGAACTCATTGTCATGTTCAAGAAACCAATTTGAAATGATTCGAGCTTTGTGACATGGTGCATTATCCTGCTGGAAGTAGCCATCAGAGGATGGGTACATGGTGGCCATAAAGGGATGGACATGGTCAGAAACAATGCTCAGGTAGGCCGTGGCATTTAAACGATGCCCAATTGGCACTAAGGGGCCTAAAGTGTGCCAAGAAAACATCCCCCACACCATTACACCACCACCACCAGCCTGCACAGTGGTAACAAGGCATGATGGATCCATGTTCTCATTCTGTTTACACCAAATTCTGACTCTACCATCTGAATGTCTCAACAGAAATCGAGACTCATCAGACCAGGCAACATTTTTCCAGTCTTCAATTGTCCAATTTTGGTGAGCTCTTGCAAATTGTAGCCTCTTTTTCAGAATCAGAATCAGAATCAGAATCAGAATCAGAATCAGAAAGAGCTTTATTGCCAAGTGTGCTTGCACACACAAGGAATTTGTTTTGGTGCTGAGGCTTCCAGTGGACATATACAAATACAACAAGAAACATGAAACATGTTTCATGAAACATGTTTCCTATTTGTAGTGGAGATGAGTGGTACCCGGTGGGGTCTTCTGCTGTTGTAGCCCATCCGCCTCAAGGTTGTGCGTGTTGTGGCTTCACAAATGCTTTGCTGCATACCTCGGTTGTAACGAGTGGTTATTTCAGTCAAAGTTGCTCTTCTATCAGCTTGAATCAGTCGGCCCATCCTCCTCTGACCTCTAGCATCAACAAGGCATTTTCGCCCACAGGACTGCCGCATACGGGATGTTTTTCCCTTTTCACACCATTCTTTGTAAACCCTAGAAATGGTTGTGCGTGAAAATCCCAGTAACTGAGCAGATTGTGAAATACTCAGACCGGCCCGTCTGGCACCAACAACCATGCCACGCTCAAAATTGCTTAAATCACCTTTCTTTCCCATTCTGACATTCAGTTTGGAGTTCAGGAGATTGTCTTGACCAGGACCACACCCCTAAATGCATTGAAGCAACTGCCATGTGATTGGTTGATTAGATAATTGCATTAATGAGAAATTGTACAGGTGTTCCTAATAATCCTTTAGGTGAGTGTATATATATATATATATATATATATATATATACATACACACTTATAATAATGTTTGGTGTGACTAATCGCGAATAATCGATTTGACAGCACTAATAATATATTTATTTATTATTTTATATTAAGCCTGTCCTGTCCAAGATAAATAGCCTATTCAAAGTAAATCTAAAACTAAATTAGACCTAATTGTATTGTTTTGTTTCAATATAAATTTTATTACAATATAATATTACATCAATAATTTTTTAAACCTTATGAACCTAACTAACCAAACAGAGAAGCACAATAATATTGTAGACAATCAAACCACACACACACACACACACACATTATATATATATATATATATATATATATATATATATATATATATATATATTCTATATATAAACCAGACAACAGACAGACAATCTTTTCAGGATTATTTTAGATGGTTAAACAACAGACAGATGTGCACTTTCCTGATGCAGTAAATACTCTCCTCTTGAATAATTTATATCAACTGTCTGTTCGGGTTACTATATTAAGTGTTGCAACGATTCCGACATCTAAAAGGCCCTTTTTACGAATGCTGAATCACGCTGACGAGGTTCAATGAGGCCACGAAAGAGGGTTTGAGAACAATTTTCACTAAAGTATTGTAACTGCCTACAAAATCTTACATGGTAACTAATGTCTGACAAAAAAATAGTTGCAGAAATTGTAGTAACAATAAAATGTAACCACTTTTGTCATAAAAAATAAATAACTAAGAAACTAAATAAACATAATTCACAATGAATGTTTCATTTATTATGATTTTACAGTGACAACTGCAGTTAATAATAATTAAAATGTTACGTTGACACAATTATATTTACCATTGGCGGGTTGCATAAACTGCTAAGATTTTTTTCTTTAAGACTGTTCATGACTTTTTAAAGTGCAGTTATATAAAAACATAGATTGGTCTAATTTAATATCAAAACGCAAGTTGTCAGTTGTTTATGCAACTGGTTTGTTAGGGCTACTAAATAACTTCTTTCAATAAATGATGCCGTTATTAGCCTAACCCAAATTTATTGTGTTGCATATTCACAGATTGGCTTTGCAAGAAAAGATTTGATTTGAATTGAGAATGAAAAGTCATTATAATAGCATGCATGTCATTTTCTTTGGTCTGTCAAAACATGCTCTGACTCGAAGCTGAAAGACAATGAGTTTGATGTTCTCTTCCAAACGATGGCGCTATTTGATGACTCAAATACATCAAACAATCCCAAAACATTTTATCCTTTGCAACTGCGTGCCATTCAACACCTGGCCTAAATATATTTCTCTTGATATATGTTTTTTCCGCTTCTCAGAAGTTTTTTGCACACCTGGAAGAGGAGCATAGCGAAGTCGGATGATTCATTTGAACGAATCGATTCATTAGGATGCTTCGTTTTAATGAACCGTCTTAATACAAACGATTCACCAAGTTATCGCTCACATTAAATGTACCATTTTAAATCTTAAATTAAGATCAATGTTCTAAAGTCAAACATACATTATTTTGAGTTGATTTTTTACTGTATTTACGAATAATCATGTGTGGGTTTTTTTTTTTTATCATGGTAATGCCCTGTGTTAGACATAACATGCCAAATTATTACCATTTATGCCATCTCATGAATATGCTAATCTTTAAGTGTAATAATCAAAATCATATTATTACTGTCTGACGCCGTCACTGGTACCACCTCTGTACTTTTTTTGTGTAACTTGTTTCTCAGAAGGGGAAGTCGTCATAGTTGGGTAAACTTCTAGTGTGAATGAGACTAGGCTACATATATATTTTTTGTTCCCTTGCTCAAATAGCACAAGAAAAACTCCACAATAGTGTTTTCACAACTTTCAAAAAGAGGAAACAAATAGAGAGAGATTGATAACGGCAGTCAGAACAGAAGAGAGAAATATGTCCACTTTTTCATCACTAGTGTTAACATAGTTCTTCTTGCCATTTGATGCAAAGGTAATATTATACAAAGTATATGTGTTATAAATGTACATATATGTTTTTTTTTAATGAAAATATAAAACTTCAACATATAAGTTCTCCAGATTTGAAAAATAGTGGCTGTAAAACGAAAACACCCAAGTTTTTGTTTTAGTTTTTTTTTTTTTTTTTTTGCCATTGGATGCAAAGGTAATGTTATAAATGTAGGCTACATACTTTTTTTTTTTAAGTGAAAATATAAAAAACTTTGCAGGATTTACGATGCTGATGACCATTAAAACATAACAGTCTGTGAAAAAAGGATTTCGACGAAATATAAACTAGGCCGTTTGTTACTGTATTTAGTGATGTGATTTTGATCATTTTTGATATTGGCGCTGTGATTAAGACCATGATTGTGTTTCTTACCTGACAGACAATTGTGTGAAAATGTTGTGGCGCTGTTTATGTTTTCAATATCCATCGTACGGGCTGGCGTGTAGGGTTGGCCAGAGCCGTTAAATATTTATCATAAATATGATTTTTCAACGGCTCTGGGCTTGGCTAACGTCGAGTGATGCGAATCTGTGCGATTGAATCATTGGAAAGAACCGGTTCAAACGAACAATTCGTTCGCGAATCGGTCATCGCCGCTCACACACATCAACAACCACTGCAAGCCAGCCAAAGCCCCGCCGCCCGTGATGGAGGAGCGGATCTGATCTCATCGGATCTACCGACAAACATGCTCGATCAAACCCGTTTCCCCGGCTAAATCACCAGAGGGAGCGACTGCATTGATATGTGAACTGAATCAGGTAACGCTGTATATTCACATGTCTGTGTTGTGTTTTCTGTGTCCGCTCCGGACAACTGTCACATGGGCCGTTCTCAAAATCTAGTGAGCTGCCTACATAGACAGCATGTTTGAGCACTCTAGTATCAAATCCAAGTGTGCTGCCTGCTTAGCCAGTATTCTGAGGCAAAGTAGACACGGAAAATTGTTAGCTACCTACTTAGCAGCATTCAAGTAGCTTTGTCTCGAAACCAAGTGCACTACATAGTTAGCAAGCTTTGTAGATTTTAAGACACCGCCACAGTCCCGCAGTGCGGCCTGCTTCTGTATATACAAAGCTATTTAATACTATATTGGATTTAAAGGTTAATGTCTTTGATGAATGGATGATCAGTAGTGACCGATGATTGACGGCTGTCATTTGTTTGTTTTGAAGCGCTCGTGAGACTGGAATCAGCTGTCAAACAAACATGTATCAGATTGATTCGCGCCAAAGCTGGACAAAACGTCAAAGACTAGAGAATATTGTGTGTGTTGTCTGGTTTATTTAAGAGCTGGGAAGGTAATTCTGTTTTGTTTGTTTTTTTGCTCATCTGTTTAGTGATAAATTCGTGGTTTTAATCCCAGTCACCATTGGAAATCAGTCTGTTAGCTTAGCTTTCGAGCTGCTAATAGACTGTAGCGTTTCAAACTCTTTGATTTAATGAGTGTTATTTCCATTTAAATGGTCTAATAGCGTAAAATGAATATATAAATATGAATTTGGAAGTTTGTGTTGAGATTTAAAGCTTCACTGACTCGTAACCGTTCGGTTAACACAGAGGCTAACAAACACATCGGCTACGGAAGTTGAATAAAAAACATCTCATGATTTTTGGGAAGGTTCATTCAGAGATTGTTTGTATAACAACAAATGCGCTAAAAAGTAGATATCATGGTATTCTTTAACATGTAAATACTTGGTACATACAATTTTTAACCAAACATTATTTTGACGTGCTATCATCGTAACTTATATGAATCAAACAGCACAAAAACATTGGACTGCCACAGTTCCTTTTAATAATACTAAAATAACTCCACCTTGTTTTTTAGACATGAACCATGGCATTCTTCTGTGTTATACAGTGCCATTTAAAGTCAATTGTATTGATATCAAAATACCATGGTATAACTATTATAATCACTGTCTGCCAGTGTGTATGTGATATATACACACAGGGCCTTAAACTAACTTTTTTGCCACACCTGCCAATGGCCGGTGACTTCAGAACATTTAAATATATAAATAAAAAATCAATTTAAATAAATATTTTTTACCGGCCATGAAACTGGTTTTGCAAAAACAGGCAGTAATGACACCAACATTTTAGATACCAGTGAAAATTCACAATTATTCTAGTCCAATTTCGAATACCAAAACTACAGTACTAGCCTAACTAATATACATTTAAAACATTAAAGTAAACAGTCAGCAGTAAAATACAAGCAAAAGCCCAAATTAATATAATATAACAAAGATACAAATGAAATAAACAGTGCTTTTCAGGTAGGTCTGACAGTAGTTTTCAGGTACTGAAATTTAATAAAGTAATCAAATATAAAATAACACTGCATGGTCTTCGTTGTATAAATTAAACATCCTTATTAATTAATCCTTATTGCAAGTTACAAAAGTTATTCAGTCAAAAGCAGTGTTTTTTCTTTCTTTTTTGTTGTTTGTTTGATTAACATTAAAAACAGACATCAGCAGGAATATTAGGCTGCCGTCACTTTAAGAGCGAATGCGTGGATCTAATATACTGACACACGTTTACTTTCTCAACTGTTTACGTTCACTTAAGACATAACAGACTATATTTACTAGGATACTTGCTGGGTTTTTTTTTTACATCATTTTGTGTGAATTTGTCCACTCAAGTGCAAAAAGATAAGAAACGAGAGCTCAGTTTAGTATTCACTTGGTATTTGGTGATATATATATATATATATATATACAGGTGAAACTCGAAAAATTTGAATATCGTGCAAAAGTTATAATTTTGATGATTATGGCTTATAGCTTATGAAAAACCCAAATTCAGAATCTCAGAAAATTAGAATATTACATGAAATCAATAAAAAAAAAGAATTTTAAATACAGAAATGTCGGCCCTCTGAAAAGTATGATCATGAATATGTATATAGTTATATATACTAAATGTATTAGTTTCACCTTTTAATTTGAATTACTGAAATACATGAACTTTTGCACGATATTCTAATTTTTCGAGTTTCACCTGTATATATATATATATATATATATAAACACATGTATAATGCTGTAATGATTTAGTCAAGAGAAATGTCATGTAATGAATATGCATTGGTAAACTTCTCTTGTGCTGTGTATATATATATATATATATATATATATATAGCATATATTAGTCTTTAATCTACACAAGATGAGCAGTGTTATTCCTGAGGCTTTGAGATTTGGCGCCACTCCATGTTTAAAGTTTTTATTCTAATATTAGCAGACCGCTTGGATTGTGTCTAGATTAGTGAAGAAAACGAGACTCATGAGCAGTGTCTGGATCATATCAGAGCTCATTTCAGTAGTTTCTTAGATTCATGTTCACTAGTCTTCTGTTCAATGAGATCAAACTAACTGGCTGATAGTTCAGATCACAGTTCCCGTGTCAGATTACTGGATCAGGTGATCGACACGGATCATTCTGTGTTGTTGTCAAAACAGCGTCCTGCACAGTTTGCCATCACTTCTGTATGTGAAAACAGACCCGGTGTTTGATAAGAGGAAACTTGTTATGAAACAGGACGGGTGATATGACCAACACTAGTTTATATCACAGTAATGAGATGAGTGTGTGTGTGTGTGTGTGTGTGTGTGTGTGTGTGTGTTATTTTAATATTGTTGTGATACTATTGCGATACAATTTAGTTATTTTAGTACAAGTGATGTGAAAATGTTGCTGAAATAAGTTTACGTTTTTATTTTTTATTTCAGTTAGCGTTTATTTCGAGTAACAAAATGTTTATTTTTTATGGTTTTAATTTTAGTCAACTGATAGATACACTGCTAAAGATTATTTAATGTAATGTTATATAATGTAATGTTTATGTTTATTTCATTCATGGATATTTTCTATTAACTTACTTCATCATACTCATAAATATAATTTACAAAACCATGATGAAAAGGAGGCAGGATGAAGAATATCTTATATTTCCTGCCCCCTCCACAAAAAAATTAAAATAAAAAATAAACTCAACATAACAAATGAAACAACTAGAAACCAAAACATCAACCTGAAACAGATTTCCAAAGCAAAAGCAAACCATGATCACAACCATCATCATCATCATCAATTTCTATAAATATTCATTCAAAACAAAAGCAAACCATGATCACAACCATCATCATCATCATCATCATCATCTTCTATAAGTGTTCATACAAATCCATTGTTTTCTCTTTAAATCTTTTTTTAAACTGAAATATATTTTTACATTGCTTTAGTTCATTTTGCAAAGAATTCCAAACTTTCACTCCCACCACTGAAGTACACATTTGTTTTGCTGTTGTCCTTGCGGTTTGATACCTAAAATGACCCTTTCTTCTTCCTTCATTTTCTTTAAGGATAAACAAGTGTTGAAGGTTTGTGGGCAATACTCTACCTTTTGCTTTAAACATAACAATAAGTGTCCGTAATTCAACCAATTCTTTAAATTTTAACAATTTAGAGGCAACAAATAATGCATTTGTATGCTCTCTATAATCTGTTTTAAATATAATTCGTATAGCTCTCTTTTGTAATAGAAAGAGTGACCTTGTATTGCTTTGGTATGTGTTTCCCCACACCTCCACACAGTAGCTGATGTAGGGCAAGACCAGTGCACAATACAAGGTTCTCAATGCCTTATAATCTAACACATGTTTTACCTTATTTAATACAAAAATACTCTTAGATATCTTTTTTTGTATGTGTGAGATATGTGGTTTCCAAGTCAACCCTTCATCTAGTAGCACACCCAAAAACCTGATTTCCCTAACTTTCATTATTTTTGTTCCTGCTATTGATAGTACAATACTAGTATAATAATAGTATTTAAGATACTTTTGTTAAACTGTGTTAATTTGTGTGTTGAATTTTGGCTTGTTTATTTATTTACTTGTATATCATTATTATTGACTTTTTTATTTATATATATATATATATATATACTAGGGGTGTAACGATTCCCTCATGTCATGATTCGATACATATCACGATACTGAACTCACGATACGATATTATTGCGATACTTCAAGACATATGGTAAAAGGTTAACAAAAAATATAAAAAGTTTTATATTATTGTGGGTGTAAATGAATAGACTTGGACTTGGTGCTAGGAACCAATGCACAGGACAATAGAGACACCAGAATAAAAATATTCATGATTCTGAAGCTGAAAACAGAATTATTTTAGACGAATGTGCTTGCACTCTGTCACTGACTAGATATATTTAAAATAATATAGGTCACTGGTAACATAATACATTTGGCATTATCAGGATCCACAAATATTCCCCCATTGCATTATTATACATTATATTCAACATTATGTAGTTTAATGTAGTACTGACACTAAAACTCTGTAAACTCTGTAATTTTTATTTTGAGTGAAATATCCACGATACATTTTGTCACTATCCACGATACATATTGTTGCATTTTTGTATTCCGATATATTGTGACACGATATATTGTTACACCCCTAATATATACACAGGTGAAACTCGAAAAATTAGAATATCGTGCAAAAGTTATAATTTTGATGATTATGGCTTACAGCTTATGAAAACCCCAATTCAAAATCTCAGAAAATTAGAATATTACATGAAATCATTAAAAAAAAGGATTTTAAATACAGAAATGTTGGCCCTCTGAAAAGTATAATCATGCATATGTATATAGTTATATATATTAAATATATTAGTTTCACCTTTTAATTTGAAGAATTACAGAAATACATGAACTGTTGCACGATATTCAAATTTTTCGAGTTTCACCTGTATATGTATGTATGTATATATATATATATATATAACTACTAAATATCTCTCAACCTTCAAACCTGTAAACATGCGTCTGGTGTGCATCTCTCCTCAGGGCGCAGTGAGATCCAGTAGAAGTCGTGGTCATGTACTCTGAGTGGCGATCTTTACACCTGGTGGTCCAGAGTGACCAGGGTCACCTGAGTGTGTTACACACGTACCCAGCCGGCGTGGGTCGAGACGTGGCAAACGCTGTGGTGCGACCCCTGGGAAACAGCCTCGGGGGAGCGCCGGCTGAGTGCCTCCTCAAGACTGACAAGGAGGTAAGAAGTGTGTGTGTGTGTGTGTGTGTGTGTGTACACATGTTGTACTTGTGAGGACAGTAAGGATAGTAAAACTTGAGATTCCCTACTTTGAGAGGACTTTTTGCTGGTCCTCACAAGGAAAATTGATTAATAAACATAATAAAATGTGTTTTTTTGAAAATGTAAAAATCCAGAAAGTTTTGTGTGATGGTAGGTCTAGAGGTCGGGTTAGTGTGTGTGTGTGTGTGTGTGTGTGTGTGTGTGTGTGTGTGTGTGTGTGTTTGTGTGTGTGATGGGTAGGTTTAGGGGTCGGGTTAGTGTGTGTGTGTGTGTGATGGGTAGGTTTCGGGGTGTGTGTATGAGATGGGTAGGGTTAGTGTTTGTGTGTGTGTGTGATGGGTAGGTTTCGGGGTAGGGTTAGTGTGTGTGTGTGTGTGTGTGTGTGTGATGGGTAGGTTTCGATGTAGGGTTATTGTGTGTGTGTGTGTGTGTATGAGATGGGTAGGTTTAGGGGTAGGGTTAGTGTAAGGGGACAGAATATACAGTATAAAAACCATTACGCCTTTGGAGGTCTAGCTAAACTGTGTGTGTGTGTGTGTGTGTGTGTGTGTGTGTGTGTGTGTGTGTGTGTGTGTGTGATGGGTAGGTTTAGGGGTCGGGTTAGTATGTGTGTGATGGGTAGGTTTCGGGGTAGGGTTTGTGTGTGTGTGTGCGTGTGCGTGTGTGTGTGGTTTAGGGGTAGGGTTAGTGTAAGGGGACAGAATATACAGTATAAAAACCATTACGCCTTTGGAGGTCTAGCTAAACTGTGTGTGTGTGTGTGTGTGTGTGTGTGTGTGTCTCTGAACATCTCACATCTGTAAAGAGTCTTGAATTCAAACCCGAGGCTGCGGCAGGAAGAATTCAAGGTTGACTTACTGGGTGGCATGTTTGAATTAATTCAGACGTACAACCTGTTAACGATTAACTTCTGCTGAGGTTTGTGGGTGGAAAAGGTTTTCCTCAGAGCAGTTCATGTGCAGTTTGTCTTTTATATTTGATATGGTTCACTTTTTAACACATCTGCCAATGACAGGATAATTGAGAATGTTTATATTATAAATAAATAAATATTTCTTTCTGATGATGCAACTGGTTTGCATTTTTTTACCCTTCATGTCCTTTTATCTAATGTATATCTAATCTCATTTCGTAATAGTTTTATCTTTTTTAATGCCTTTTTACTTTTTTTTTTCCTTACATTTCTTATTTTTTAAATATTTTATGTAAAGCACTTTGAATTACCATTGTGTATGAAATGTGCTGTATAAATAAATATGTCTTGCCTGAAAATTTTCCATAGGATCATATGCACCATATGAGCAAAATTGTGATTTTGTTTCTCATATTTTATATATTTGGTTGCTTAATTTGAGGAATATTCCACAAGAAAAAAACATTTGAGATGATAATTTTTCATGCAGGTCATAAATGTTTTCTTTAGTAGACGGTTTGTATCTTCGATATGAATTGCACATCTGCCCTTCACTCAGAATTAGTTTTTAACAGAATCCGATTTATACGTAAATTAAGGTGGACATTACTGAACAGATTTTTGCATTTTGTTCTAAATCAAAAATGATTCACCGTCAGACGTCAAAGTGAAATTTAAGGCTGCTGTTCTTTAAAGGTTGTAATATAAGGACCAATTCATCAAGCATGTAAACTGATATCCTTGTGGAAGTTGTGGTCCTTATTTAGCAACTTCAAAACATCTACATCTTTATGTAATGTTGACCACTGATGTTTATATATATATATATATATATAAATCCTTTAACTCATTGTGAATTAGCCCTCCAGATTGGCTTACAAATTGACTGTATGAGCTCTATGTTGCAGTTCCTAATAAAGTTAGAGTTTATTAGGAAGTTAAAGAACAGTGCTGGGTTGTTTCCTCAGTTGCTCATTTGCATAATTTGGTTAGAAACAAAACACTGCTCAAGTTACTTATTGACCTAAAATGGAAGATGATGTTATTAGTGCAAACGTTTAAGTGCGTTTTTAGTTCTCTCTGTTGTTTGTGCATCTGGGTGGGTGTCATTCAGTGCGTTACAAACGTGTGTGTGTGTGTGTGTGTGTGTGTGTGTGTCCTCATCGACTTCCATTGCATTGTTCCTGTAGGCTTCTGTGTACTGTGATAAGAGGAGAGGATATCCTGCCAATTCCCTCTGTCTCAGATTTTTTTTCCTGACCTCTGATCCATCAGTGTGTTTTTACCCAGCGGCAACCTTCCCGTCTCTCTCTTGAATCCAACACTGAAGTGACTTAAACTGCAATGCATCGACTGGCCACTAGAGACCGGCTGCAAAAGGGAGTCAATCCCATAAACCCCCATGTTAAAATGCCCAACTTTACATTAGAAAAAAAATGTTTACAGCCGGTACAAAAAGTGGTTTTGGTCTATATAGCTAATTTTGCCCTTCATGACAACTGTAAGGGAGGTGAATTTTTTTTTTATAGCTCATCCGTTTAAATTATATTAAGCCTTAAAGTTCTGCATAATTAAGGGCGTGGCCATTTGAGTGACAGGTGGATTGCCACTGCTGTCACTACTAGCCGTTTGTCTGTTAGCGTCACGTCACCTCAGCTAATTCGCCTCGTTGCCCATTTTCGTTTATACGGGATTGATGTTCTAACAAGATGGCGACGGCCGGCTCCGCCCACTTTGGGTTTCTTCAGAAAAATGCTCTTCAGAAACATCAACGTCACGGACACTACGTCCATATTTTTTTTTACAGTCTATGTTTTTTTTCTCAAAAACATGCATCAAACTTTTCCCTCTCAAACTCAAGGATTGTTGATCCATCTCAAACTGGTTTAGTTGCTTATTTATCCATCTAATGCTGTCCTTGTCCTCCTCAGGTGAAATGGACCATGGAGGTGCTGTGTTACGGCCTGACGCTCCCCTTGGATGGAGAAACGGTTAAGTTGTGTGTGGACGTCTACACTGACTGGATAATGGCCCTAGTGTCTCCAAGAGACTCGATACCACAGCCCATCATTAAAGAGCCCAACCTCTACGTCCAAACCATCCTGAAACACTTGCACAACCTTTTCCTGCCCAGGTGTGTTTGGACTATGAGTTTTATTGCCCATGATGTACACAGTATTTACAATATACAGTCAAACCAAAAATTATTCTGACTACTAGTGGGTGCAGGACACTATAGTTAATTTATGTAAGTGAGGAGAGCAAAATAAAGTAAACTGACATATTATATCAAATAATTCTTTATCATATAGTGACTACCAGTAAAATGTATAAAAATTTGGGACCAAAAATGATTCAGACACTTTGAGCTGATCATGTTTTGCTGAAGTGTTTTTTCTTTAATTGCTAATGCACCTTTTTACACCACAGACTGAACAACATGAAGCATTGCTTGGTAATTGGTTGAGCTAAACTGTTATTATCTAATTGTGTAGTTAAATTCAAATTTAACAAATGAATAATTCAACATAATTCATTTGTGAGACAGTTAACATTATGATGGAGAAAACCAGTGAAATATCAACTGATTTAATAACTCTGAGTTCTTGTCATATTTTATTACCATTTTCTAAACTATGTGTGATAATGTGAGAAATGTTGAAGGTGTCTAAATAAATTTTGGTTTGACTGTAGCATGCATCTAAAACAACTCAGACTAGAACATTTCGGTGTTCAAACTGTTAATAATTGTAGCACTTCCTGTTTGTGTTTTATGATTTTGATTGAATATGAATGTTTCTTTCTTCCAGACCAGAGAGCTTCAGCCTGGTGCACTTTAAATTGTGTCAGCAAGTGTTGTCTGCAGTGCAGAAGTTGGCGCGCGACTCGTCCGGCATGGCCAGAGAGACGTGGGAAGTGCTTCTCCTCTTTCTGCTGCGCATCAATGACACGCTATTGGCCCCGCCCACTGTGGGAGGTCCGTATGATGCCATGGACAAACACAATGTTGTTTCCCTCCAAAATAAAACAAAGTTCTGTATTATGATTTTTTTAAGGCAAGATAAGTAATTTGGTGAGGTCAATTTGTAAAGAAAGACTACACGCCTGCGCACATATATTCAAACCATAGACTGTAAAAAAAGATGGACGACGCCCCTTCGCTCTCTTCCATTGGTGAGAAGTGTAGCCGCCAAGCGGGTAATCCATCAGCCGGAAACTGAAGCCTCGCGGGGCCGCCATTGAGCAGAACTTCACCTGCTGTTAGCATTCCATTGACTCCCATTCATTTTGGCGTCACTTTGACAGCGAATAACTTTACATCTGAGGCGTCCAAAGACTTCATTTGTCCATTATTTATTTCTAAAGAAACACGACAATGTATAAAAGGCTCCATTACTTTGTATCTTACGTTATGGCCCCGTAGAAGCCGTTTTTGTAAAAATATGCTAACGATTGCATCATAACCACACGACTCTGTCGCACAGTAGAGAAATTATCGTATAGACAGGAGGAGAAGCTCGCAGGCAATCTTTTACTGTCTATGAGGCAATCGGGGGGACATGGAGGCATAAAGTCAAGGGAGAAGCCCATAGATAGAGAGTCCATAAAAGCAACGGGACAAAATATTTCAACAACGTTTTTGAGGAATTAGGTGATTCAGATTTGTCTTGGCACAGCTACTAGAAGATTTACAACTGTCAGACAGGTTGCTCACGTCACAATTACGTCGTCAAGCTCAGTTTGAGCCTGCGCAGTTGCTCAGCCATCAGGAAGAGTAAAAAACAGTCTTTTACTGTCTATGGAAGCCACCAGTGTCCCGATATGGCGCTGACATCTTGGGACTTGACTCTGCACAGTAGTGAGCAGGAAGTAAAGCTGCGAAATCAACGCCCCGCCCTCACTCTCGCAAATGCACTCTCCCAGTCCCTGCACCTTTTTTAAGTGGCCCATGTCTGCTCCGTTCCGCTCCAGTTTTGATGTCTGTTGATTGCAGTACGACAAGAGGCTTGTTAAAATAAAGTAAATACAATCTCCTCAGTCCTCCGAAGATCCCGAAGTCCGTTGGTGCTTCAGTGACTACTTCGTTCAGAGAACCTGTCAATCATGACTTCACAGCACCGTTTTTATAGCATCAAATAACTAATCACTTATTTTAAAAACAAACACTTGAAATTACACCAGCGTGATAAAAACTACAGTAAATGACAGAAACTATTTTTGGAAAAAAGATATGTGAAGTGTAATTTAATTGTTTAGTTGGTCTCACGTCCCGTGGAATAACATGGGGAGGCGGGGTTTATGAGCTATACTTGGACCAGCCACCGGGGGGCGATCGAGGCGCTTTGGCTTCACTTTTCAGGGCTTGTGTGGCACGCTTGATTCAAACGCGCATACCTATAGACTAAACATGTGATACGCATGTACACGCCGTCAGCGTTTTCACACTTTCGCGTTTTTCACAGTTTACGCGGAGATGATAACGTTTTTAAAAAAATTTTCAACTCTTGGAACCTGTTTCAAGGTTTGCGTTCTCGAGTCGCCAGGTACTGTTGTTGTGCGAATGTGCCGGAGCGCGTTAAGGTTTTTTTTGTTAGAACGGTGTCGTGTTAACGGCCGCTAAGTTAATAGCTAATTTTCTTTGCAACGGAAGTGAATCAATCAAAACTAACTTAAGCTGGACAATAACTTTATTCTAGAGCTGCTGTAAAGCCAAAACAATCTGTTACTTTAATTTGCTATTATCACTGTAAAGCTGCTTTGAAACAATCTATATTGTTAAAAGTGCTGTATAAATGAAGGTCACTTGACTTGACTTACATTTACTAACAAACAAATGAGAGAAGGTGCACGTTTTGCATCTAAACAAACTGCATTTTGTGTGTCGTTTGCAAATGAACCTTCCCGTGAAATGTGTAAATTTGCTTTGCTTTCTTTTCCACAATCAAAAATCATGTTAAATTAACTTTAGCTGTCAAGATCACATCTATATGAGAGTTTATTAATGGGGTCATACTATGCACCTTTGTAGCAGTTGAAAATGAAATATTATGTTGTCAGGTTTTTTGTTTTGATTGGTTAATGTTTTTGCATATGAAAACTACCAGCACAAGGGAAAATTTTTTTTTTTCCAGCTTAATACACAAATATTTCAGCAAAAACAAGCAGCACATTTCTGTGTATTTCCCAGTTGTCTAAAAGTGTCGTAATGTAACCACAGTTAATCAAGTTAAAGTCCCCTTCTAGTCAATAATTTTAGCCCTTAAAACTCATATTTGATCACCAAAATTACATATTTAAGCATTTTTTCTTATAATAGCTTGAATGTAACCCTACACCCTTGCCTTAATATGAATATGCAAATGAGCCCCGCCTCCACTCACTCACTCACTCACTCACAGCAGTCGTTGACGATCACATGTTGATCTGATTGGTTACCAAATTTGTGACATCAGAAACGCCAACAATTTCAAAGCGTGTTTTTGAGACTGTCTTTGGTTCACTGCAGTTTTAAGGAGAAAATACTCAGCAATGCTGTCGACTTATGAATTTACACATGATTTGTCTTAAAGCATATTAGAAACACCACATAGACATATAAACAACATTAAAAGCTTGATTTTCACCACATTTGTATCCTGTAGGGGGTATAGCAGAGAAGCTGGCAGAGAAGTTGATCAGCGTGCTGTTTGAGGTTTGGTTCCTGGCCTGTACGCGCTGTTTCCCCACGCCACCATACTGGAAAACCGCCCGAGAGATGCTGGCCAACTGGAGACATCACCCTCCGGTGGTGGAACAGTGGAGTAAAGTGATCGCAGCTCTCACTTCCAGGTACTGTATAGTCTCGCGTAGACAGACCTTCAGACAGACGGCCCGGTTGTATAAAGCACCTTAGGTGTAATTTTCCCTTAAGAATCCCCTTAGGTTTCCCTTAAACTTAATTGTAGGTCCCATATTGTACAACTTTCTGAAGTTTTATTTTAGGTTTTGATGTCCTTAAGAATATATATTTGCGGTATAAGTACCAAAAACCATCTCAATATATTTTTACAGCTCCTTTCTCAGGAGCTCTGCCAAGAACAGGTCGATTTTTCCCTGTCTACTTAATATTCAAGAGCCTCTCTTCTGATTGGCCTGTTGTTTTCTGAGTGACCCACCATTGGTGACTGAGTAGTTCTGACATCACAAATATACGGAAGTCACAACAGCTTGTGAAAAGGCAATTTATGCAGGCTGTGTGCATTTGTCTGTGGATTGACTGTTTTGAAACTTATATGATAGTTTCATAGCCCCTAGACCTCTGTTATCATGAAAAAAGCCTGGAAATTTCAGTTTTGACAATATGGGACCTTTAAGGGTGTTGCAAGTGTTACTTAATCATATGGATTATTTTTCTGTCTTTCAATAAATGTACAGAAATGATGAGCGAATATTAAAAATGTCTTTATTTGTGTCTAAAGATGAATGAAAGTCTTATTGGTTTAGACCGACACTCGTCTCGTCTGGTCCTTCTCTTTCATATTTGGTTTTCTTTTTTGTTTTCCTCATCCATGTTATACTGTTTTTCTGTGAAACGTACCGCTATCTGTATTATCAAATAACGTGTCATGGCAGCAATCGAATTTAATGACGGCAAAACCTGGGTCGCTGTTGTGAAACACTTAACGGTTTCCCTTACCTAAGACCGTTTAAGGGATTATATGCAACACCCTTAAGTCATTCCCTTAGCAGAGGGGATATCATGCCTTAAGGCTCATACTTAATGGAAAAACTTAAGGTATTTTATGCAAGGTAATTTAGAGAACGTTTGACTGACATGTAAATCAACCTATCACATTTCGTTTTGTTCCACGTCATGTTTAGGGGCGTTTAGGGCCTAACATTAACAAAGGTTAAACGCTGTAAAAATATATTGCCCAAAGTTAATGCATGATAACTAATGCATTAGTTATTGTAAAGTATAACAATAGAATAATTAAACTAATATGTTTAATCATACCAGTTTGAGAGAGATTGCACAATATATACTGAAAATTCATTAAAATATCTAAAAACAAGAATTGTTTTAAAGTAATTGCATTATTATACAGTTTGATTGGGAAAATATGTAGTTTTGCACATTTTTAATCACCAGTGGCTTTGATATGTTCGACCACAGGATGTTTCCTTACAGCCGTCGGTTTTCATTTGTTTATGCATTTGACAAACACTTTTACCCAAAGCGACTTGTATTGCATTCAAGGGATATTGTTTTACCGGTTCATGCATTGAATTCTGTGACCTTGGTGTTGCTAGCACCATGCTGTACTGTTTGTAAAGTAGACATTCTTTTCACTGATGTCGAAGCTTTTATTTGTTTGACCTTATTTGTTTTGTTGTCCACACAGGCTTCTGCGCTTCATGTACGGCCCGTCGTTTCCTCCGTTTAAAGTGCCAGAGGAAGACGCCAGCCTCATCCCTGCTGAGATGGACAACGACTGTGTGTCTCAGACGTGGTATCGCTTTCTACACATGCTCAGGTCTGCAGTAAAACTGACTTTCTGTGTTTAATAGGTTGATTTTCTCCTGATTCCCGCTTCAGAAACCAAATCAAGTTTAAATGCCATGACATGTCAACATGTCCATTCTGGTAATAGATACTAACACAAGTTGTTGAATTATCTCTCTCCCCTTTCAGTAATCCTGTGGACCTTAGCAATCCCGTCATAGTGAGTTCCACCCCAAAGTTTCAGGAGCAGTTGTTGGGGGGTAACGGCGTTCCTCACGAGGTCATTCAGCACCCCTGCCTCAAACAGCTTCCCCAGATCTTCTTCAGAGCTATGAGGGGTGTCAGCTGCCTCGTGGACGCGTTCCTCGGTAAGATCCGTGAATATCTACAACATTTTTATGATATGCATTGGTGTTTTTGGATGCTACGGTGGTGCATTTCGCATGAATATTCCATGAAGTACGTGTATATTAATATGGTGGTCAGTCATTATCATGAATATGGTAAGGGATCGACCGATATTGATTTTTATAACCGATACCGATACAGAGTATTTTGCAGTTTGATGTGCCCGATAACCGATATGCAATCCGATAGTTATACTGTTTTACGTCTGTGTTGGACACAATTATTACAACACAAATGAACTGAATCAAACATTTTATGATAAACAATTCACGCCCTCCGTGCATACAAAAAATCCGTTATATTATACACAAATCAATAGAGGTGTCCCCGTGGAGTAAGTCCTTAAATTTTTGCCTCCCTTTCCAGGTCATCGTAAAAAACTAAACAAAAGTGTTGAAAGTTTATCACTCTTTCAGTGTTAAATTAAATCTTCAAATCACAATAAAAACTTTTATATTATTACATAGATAATGTATATCAAAATTATATCATATAATTTATATGCATCAGCAGCACAATGTGTTAACATAGGCAAGTAAATGTTAAAAGTCTAATGTTTGTTCATATGGAGAAATAATTGACAGGGGAGACAGAGTCCATATCACCTTGCAAATGTAATTTAATTTTAAACTTTGCGAAGGTTTATGGCGTTTAATAGGTTTTAAACTAAGAGTGAGGAATAAACACGGGTAATAATAATTCACTGAATATATTAGCTGGATATAACATTGTCAGGAAATAACATACAATACCGCATATTGACATCATGTGCATTTTTCCAACTAGTAATTTACTAATTATTAATTTAATTTTGTCGGGCTAAGAATCATGAAATGCTTTCGTAACAAAGTGCTGTTTATCAGCATAGACACAAATGATAAAGCTACTCACCGCGATCGCGCGGCAGATAATAAACTATTTAATTTCCACAAAGCGTTCATTTTAAAGCGAAATAATTGCATAGATTTAGGAAATGATAAATAATCTAGGGTGTTTAAACAAGATCATCTTGTCCAAAAGTTCATCATGGCCGTGCTTGAAGCATTCCGATCATCAACCCATGAGTGCTTCAGCAAAATATGATCGAACTTTTTTTCGAGACTAATGGTTAGTAAATACAACAGATAGAGAATTAAATTTCAGCGCTTTATTTTCAACATGGCACTCATTCATGTCGGTTTTATTTAATCATGTAAAGTTTACGCCTTTATTGGGCAGGACAGACGGATTACCAACTGACTCCATGAGGTTCGTCCAATTTTTTTAGAACAAAGAAAAAAAAGCATAAAGAAACGATATCAGGCATTTAATGTCTCAAAACGCTTTGCCTGCATGTCTGTTATGTGAAAATAAAGTTTAAATAATTAAAAGCAAAGCAATAGAACATAGAAGTTGACCTTGTGCACAGGAGTGTTTGTTGACTGAGCTCCTCAGACGCGTGCTGCAATGGCGGAATTCTTAAACGTCGCGCACAAATGGCGCCCGTTTATCGCGAATCCGATTTTACAAAAACCGATACCCGATTATGGGAAATGCTTAAAAATCGTAAAAAGACGGTAACCGATACATCGGTCGATCACTAATATATGTAGGGTGGAGAAACGATTTTATTCTCTGATGCATGCTACTGTGTTGGCATTACCATGATAATAATAATAATATAATAATAAACTTTATTTTCTATAGCGCCTTTAAAAGTAGCATCTCAAAGCGCTTCATAAGAATAGAAACAAGATAAAACATACAGTAATACTAACGTTTTGAATGCGTTAATGAAAGAAAAAACAAATGAAAATAAAATACCAAATAAAAACATACCATCAAAAGTCCAATAAAATAATAATAATAATATGACAATTACAAACAATCATGTAAAAGCTACCCTAAACAAATAAGTTCCATGAAGAAGCTTGTAAATTAGGTCATTCATTACCATGGTATGTAGGGGTGGGAGAAACAATTTTATTCACTGATGTATCATGATTGTCTTTTCCAGCAATTATGAATCGATTCAGAGTTTTTTTTTTATTTTTTTTTTTTACATATGCATGATGGTACTTGCGTGCACTAGAGTCGTATTCTGTTTGCTTCCAGTTACACACAAACACACAAAACCATCAAACATGTATATCAGTTTTTCCCAACTGGTTGTCAGGTGTGGCATGGAAAATTATCAAATTCCAAAAAATACTTAAAAATAGATGCTACAAGTAAGAATAATTTATTGCACTGCTTGACCGAAACATTGAACTTCTCTATATTTTGTCATTGTTTTATAAAATTAATGTTATAAGTCATCCTTTACGTCTGTATGTGGGTTTATTTATTCAAGAAACACGATGTCCATAAAGGCTAGCGTTTTTTGTATTTAAAAAGTGGAGAATAGTCTTAGTCTTTACCCTAGTCTAGAGGCAAATATAGTGTTTTAAATATCTTGTGCATAGCGCTTCATCTTTTGCATCATGAGATTTCAACAACAAGAAAACTGAGCACCCATATAAAGCTGCAATACACTTTATATCCTGTACGTTGATGAAAGCGTAATGCAATGCACGTAGTGCGGCTGTTCCAGTGACAGACAAACTCTATCTGTCATTCGCTGGTCAAAAAACTCATAACTCAATTTGAGCTTGATTTTCATAAAATGTTAATATTATAATGAGACGTGCGAGTGTCTGACCATAGCTATATGAAGCCACAATACCAACTTCGACGACAGTGTTTAATTAGATACGAGGTTTACGACTCTGACGATATGTAAATTTGTTGTTTTATCATCTCCAACAACATCATACTTATTGTGTTCCTACCTAACTTAAGCTCAAGTTTCACATTAAATGTAAGTAATACTTTTAATATAGCCTAATATCTAGATTTATATGCCATTTGAAGCAATGCATGTTCGTGCAATTTTGTTATATTTTTATATAGTGGTGTCCCATGGGATTTTTTTACAAGTTTTTATAGTTTTGAAGCGAAATACAAGGAAGATCACAGGCTTCATTGCACATCATATACGGTAAGTGTAGATCAAGAATCCGATTATGATTCCCAGTCAATCATAATCATTATTGCACTACATTCTAATCTCAGATGTTGTTTTAGTCTCTGTGGTTTGATGCTTCTGATTATTGTTTGAATCTCAGTCGCAGTGTCTTTTTATTTCTAGGTGTTGCTGTTTCTAAGAAACTCGAGTGTCATGAAACTCTGCCTCCTTCTGGTACTCATACAACTGACTTTATTCAACTTTACTCAACTTATTTTATTTCCCAGTCCATCCGAAATGAATTAATTTACAATTATCACATGAAATTGCTATGATTTTTACGTTACATAATATATTTAAAGAATAACTCTAGCCAGTTAGTCATCAGAAACATGACTTTGGATGTTAAAATATGTTCTCTAAACTAGGAGTAAGACTAAATAACAATTGCAGTGTGATATGTTTGACTATGCAACATTTCAGTGGAAAAGTCTATTTTTAAAGCAAAGCACAGTCTGGTTTAATTGACATAAGTTCAAGTATGTTCAGGCATTTAAAATCAGGCTTAAACTGAATAGAAAATTGGATTGATGTGGTTAATTTGTTCGCACAGACACTATTCAAGACTGTCTGCATCTATTATTAAGTGAATATATTCAATTGAAATTTGTTCCAAGAATGAACAAAGAGTGAAATGCCTGACCTCATTGTCTCAGTGTAGTTAGTTAGATTAATTTTCACGACACATGCTCAGTGGTTTGTCGCTTTTAGCTCACTATGGCCTGACATGTTGTGTCCTTCTCAGTTTCTAACATTTCTTTAGAGGTCTTGTTTTATGTTTCCTCAGGAGTCACAGTGTCTAGGAGCAATATTCGAGACAGACTTCCCTCTATAGGTACACTAAACCTGTCCAAAACCCAATCAGTTAGTGACTAACAGTGGGTTTAACTACCCAACACACTGATTCTGTTCATGGAGGTGTTTGGCTGCAATAGAAGGGGCTGTAACTGTAATCACATCAGAAATTACGATGTTTCTCATTGGAGTTTCTCAAATTATGGTCATAATGTATGTTGCAATTCTTCCTTTTTGAGGTTACTGTTTCTTTGTGTGTGTAATCCCATTTTTTCCCCCAGGTGTTCCTGTTTCTCGGAACAATTTACGAGACAGGCTCCCATCTTATGGTATTTGTGAACGCGCCTCTGACTAATCAAGAGGGAGTTTGATGAGGACTGTAGATTTCGCGAGGTGTTTTGTGCAAAACGCAAGCACTTTTAGATCAAAAATCCCTGTGTTGTGGAAATCAATTATACGTCATTAATTACCTTGTTTTTACCCCATGCAAGAGTAAAGGCCTGTTCACACTAAGGATGATAAAGATATAGTTCTAAAAATCATTCTAAATATAAAAGAATAGCAGGACTACAACAATAACATCACAGAGGAAACTATATCATTGGAATCACTCTCAGATTGTTTTTTTTCCAGCTGATGAACTATAAAAACATTCACAGCCAATCAGAATCCACCTCAAGCATTTAAAGCGACAGATGACAATACCGCTAATATGGTTATCGTTATCTTTATAGTTATTGTTCTTGGTGTGAACGGACCTTAAATCTTTGCCGAGAATGAATGTGAGCATACTTATTGGTTGGTATCCAGTCTGCCTCCTTATGTCATGTTGAGAAACAAAATCAAACTGATTTTAGACCCCAATTCTGTTTAAAGACCCCATGAAATACGAATGTTGTGGGTTTTTAGTCCTTATCTGTATTTGTATAAGATCGTCTACATCCCAAAAAATCGATTATGCCAAAAAACACAGATATGCATATTTAAAATGTAAATTAAATGACAACGTCATGAATAATAACATTATGAATATCTTCTGCAAATTATTGTTCTCCAGTGTGTACTTTATATCCTTTCTCAACCATCCAGAATTTATTTAATTTGAACTATCAGTCCAGTTGCAATTTTGCAAGGATTTGTAAGCTAAAGACTATTGGATATTTGGAAAAAAAAGCAGACGATGTCCTTCTCCAACTTCATGTTTCTTTAATATGGGGTCTTTAAAGTCCCCTGTGAGGTGGTGGAGGTGGAGGTATACATAATGGCTCTGAAATATCAGCTTTCCACTGACAGGCGACAATCAATAAACTGCCAGTTTAAATCTGTGGATCTTTCTGGAGAAAAAGATGTCAAGGAGGGAGATCTGCTGCTTTTGCTGACCAATCAGTATGACCACAGAGGGTTTAGGCAAATAACCAGATTTGAATGCAGGGGTTACCAGCATTTTCAGCCAATCATCTGCTGTGCTGGGATGTTGTATGGAAATGCATCAATGATGATCTGATGTCTTTATTGGATTGTGTAGCGGGTTGTATTTCATTGCAATGCTGTGAACGGGTTTCTCTCGCGTTATATGCATGACTAAACGAGTTGTAATTAAGATCTTGCCATACAAATTATCGCCCTTTTTTTTTCTACCTTGTCATCAAATATAATTTGCAAAGGACGAATCAAATTATACAAAATCATTACCCATTATATTTCTTTCTTTTACTCAGACTAACTGAGAAATTAGTGAAATGAAGGCTAGTAATGCGAGGGTCATCTGTGTTTGAGTTCAAGATTATAGTGTGTGTGGTTTAAAGAAATAATTCACCCAACAATGATAATCATTTGCTCGCCATCATGTCAATTCAATCTCTTTTTGGGTTTTTTAGGAGAATGTTTACACTGCTCTTTTACATTATATGAAAGCAGACAAAATTATCATAGTGGACTACATTTAATTTGTCATCCACTGGCACTCTTGACTTTTTAGCTGGTGAGAACCAATGGCATTTGACGTCTTTAAAAGTGAAAACTTGCCACAATAAACTCATACAGGTTTAGAATGACATGAGGGCGAGTAAATGATGACAGAATTAAACATTTTGGGTTAATTATCCCTTTAAAGTTGGTGAATCTTGCACTACTGACCCAATCCGTACTCGCCATGAAGCAACATGGATATACACGTTCCATTTTACATATAAAATAGTTTTATACAACAAATGTGCTGAAAATATCTATTCTACAGCGTGTATTCTGATTTGCATTATTGTTTAGTGATTGTTTTGTCATGGAGCTGAATTGTTTGGCCTTGCTGATGACGTTGAAATGGCCAAATTCAAGAAGCATCAGATGTCGCGACATCCAAAAAGACATAAACTTTGTGCATTTTCTCATATTTTAGGGCTGAAATGGATATGCTGCGATATTGTCCTGCAATTAAATAAACATTGGGCATGTTGGCAGGTGCTTTATGGCTGAATATGTGTCCAGACATGATCTCTCAAGTGTTCTCGGTCTTCTTTTCTGTGTCATACTTAACCATTAGGTTTTAACTCTTTGGTTTTCTTGCTTCTCTACCTGTTTCGTTTGTCTCACAGGTATTTCCGTCCCCGATCGGACAGTGCTCCGCCCACACCTGTCAATAGGCTCAGTATGCCGACGCCCTCAATAACAACCAACACAACACCCCCCCACAACCGCAGGCACCGCCCCACCGCTGTTGCAAAGACAACCAGCAAAGCCTCAACGGTATGAGCATCTAATCAGTTTTATTTATATAGCGCATCATGCAATACACAATACCTGTAACCCCTTCAGCCGTGACTTCTTCACGATACAGCACTAGTCTCGAATACCTTATTGCTTTTATAAAACGGTTACCACACTATACAAATATTAAAGCTAAAAAATATGCATCTTTGCAACTTTCATGAATTAAAATCACTAAAAGCCTTCCTTCTACTGGAAAAAATAGTCCCTGATCGTGAACGGCAACAGAAGTTACATTATTCACCGTTAGATGGCGACAAAGACTGTCTTTATGAGTGACAGAGACTTTTATATTGAAAGGACTGAAAACTTGTGAACACGGAGAAGCAAGACGAAACTGACAAATGTCTAGTGTCACGGGAAAACCCCTTAATATCAAGCAGACATTCAAACAGATATTTTATTATGAATATAGGACTGACCTGAAGGAAAATGCTATATCTACTGTGAATGTTGGTACACTCGCTTACTCGATCTCTCACAAAACTTTACTCTATAAGCTTTAATGATCAATATCAATATATGTTTACGTTGCTAAGTGTGGTTGCTAGGGGTGTTGTGTAGCGATATATTGAACCGTTGGGTGAAGCGGTCATAGCCGTGAATAAAACATGGCTATTGACCAATCAGAATCAAGGATTGGAACTAACCGTTTTATAAAGATTGTTTCAAAGCAGCTAATAAACAGGAAAATAACAGTGTTAATTTTGCAGAATGCATCAATTATCAAACTCAATTTCAGCTTTAAAGCAGCTTTACAGAAGACAATAGTGTCATTAATCATCTCAGTTCAGTTCTCATGTCAGTACAGTTGAATCAATAATATTACTCAATATTGTAGGGATGCACCGATATGAAAATTTTGTCAGTTACTGATAAACCGATAATTCTTTATTGAAAGCCGATAACCGATAAATCTAAATCCAAATTTGTATATAATTTAGGAGAAACTGATTTCAAAATTACTGATTACCTTTGCTGCCATTGGCTTGGCTTGCTTAGTTGGGGACATTAAATTTAACATTTAACTTAATATTCAACAATAATATTGGATCTGCCTGCATTGACATTATTATACAAGAACTGAGCTGGACGATGACATCACGGTTTACTCCCGAGCGCTATGTATATATAAATTAACTAAATTAATAACTTTTTTTAAAACAAAAATGAAACATCACTGAACTTACTTAAGCTGGACTGTGATGCTATGTTCTTCTGGAAACAAACTTTTTTGCATTATTTTTCCTGTTATCTCTGTAAAGCTGCTTTGAAACAATCTGTATTGTAAAAAGCGCTATATAAATAAATGTGACCTGACTTAACTTTACTATATTTTCCTTTTTTTTTTTTTTGTGATTTGAATCATATTTCAAGAAATTCAAAACCATCATGATGAACAGTGCGCATCTGAAGTGTCTCAGCTGAAGGAAATAATCCATTATTTATCGGCTTTAATATATCGGCCAAATTTTCTTATCGGGCTGATACCAATAACATTAAAAATGAACATATATCGGCCGATACCGATATGGTGGCCGATATATCGTGCATCACTAGAATATTGTCTAAAACTAAAGTCCTATACTAAAATAAGTCCTGCCCTACATTTTTCTTTCTTGTTTATTATCCTCAGAATGCTTCACATTATGCAATTAAAATGGATTGAATTCCAAAAGATTTCAAAATAACAACACAACCTCATAAATTATCCTCGTCGGTGAAGCCTTGGGTTAAAAATCTAGGGGTTGTCTTTGATAATGGGCTGAAATTTGACACACATAAATACCCGTGGTCAAATCATGCTGCTTTCAGCTCCAACTACTAGTAAAAGTAAAACCTATTCCGTCAAGAAAAGAATTCATGCTTTTATTACTTCTAGATTGGATTACTGTAACTCACTTTATTTGGGATTAGCCAGTCAGCTTTATCCCGGTACTAAAAACGGGACCACATTGCGCCGGTTTTACGTTCTCTGCACTGGTTGCCTGTGCGTTATCGAGTGAATTTTAAAATTCTTCTTTTGGTGTTTAAGTCTTTAAACATTTTGGCCCCTCCTTACCTCTCAGATTTATTAACTGAATATCGTCCAGTTTTGTCTCTTCGGTCGTCCAACCAGAGATTGTTATGCATTTCGAAGTCGAAGCTGAGATGCAGGGTTGACCGAGCCTTTTCAGAAGCTGCGTTCGATCTGCATCATCACTGTCTGTTTTTAAATCTAAATCTTTTTTGATTTGGCATATAATCAACGAGGAAGTTGTATTGCATTGTGTTTTTTTATTTACTATATTGTATTGTCTTATGTTTTTATTGTGCAGCACATTGGTCAACATAGGTTGTGATTAATTAGTGATAGCTCAAACAGTAGAGCATTGTCGCCTGCAACGCCAAGGTCATGAGTTCAATTCCCATGGAAAGCAAGAACTGATAAGAATGTAAATGTGTACCTTGAAATGCAATGTAAGTCGCTGTGGATAAAAGCATCTGCCAAATGCATAAATGTAAAATAAATCACATTGACATTAATTTACTCTCCACTCCACAGACTGGCCAGACCAAAGTGTCGCACCAGCCGTCTTCCACATCGCCTCTCTCCAGCCCAAACCAGACGAGCTCCGAGCCCCGCCCGCTCCCGGCGCCGACCCGGCCCAAGGTCAACAGCGTGCTGAACCTGTTTGGCCAGTGGCTGTTTGACGCTGCGCTGGTTCACTGTAAACTCCACTCCGGCCTGAGCAGAGACAGCAGCATGACCGGTATGACTGTAAAACCCGTTATTATCAATCCTGCAGTCACCCGTTTTCCTTTGTTTTCATTTCTCTACTTATTTTACCTGTTGAGGGTGTTTTTATTTATTTTTCTTTCACAAAATATTCCTACCTGCAAGATTGTACCACATTCAGGGTTGGTGATACACTAGCGTAGATTCTGTGAAACAATCGTTTAGAATTTCGAGATGTTCCGGATTTTATGATTGTTTGTAAGTGAACATCTTATAAAAATAAAAAAAAGATGTAATTCGCCAGCCATAAACGCATAGATACCTAAAATTGTATTTAAAATACAATGAAATGGCAGCAAATTGTATTTCTGTAGCTCAAGCTCAAACAGTATATCATGACACTAGCAAAAACTAGCCAAGGTCATAGGTTCGATTCCTAGGAATGCATGAACTGATAAAAATGTGTTCCTTTAATGCTATGTAAGGGTGTGTTCACACTTGATAGGTTTGCTTCAATTAAAATGAATTCTGGTGCGTTTGCTCTGTTAGTGCGGTTCATTTGAATAAGTGTCATCCGAACCGAAACTAGCTGTCCGCTTCCAAACAAACTCTGGTGCGGTTCGACTGAAATATGAGCGCAACAGGGACCAAAGACATCTGAACGGACAAAAAACAGGAGGTGATGTAGTGTCGCCCATTACA
>JAVALU010000295.1:72500-117500 GCA_030770095.1 Gila robusta
TGGAATTTGTCGATAATGATAATTAGACCGTGTTTTTGTTCTATTGTGCACATCTGACTACCAAAGCTTTTCATATTCTGTGCGTTGTTTGGTTTACAGCAGTGTCAGAAATTAACTTTCATTAAGGGGGATATTTGCCACCTAAAATTGATTTCAGGGCATTTCTTTCTAACGTTATGAGATGTATGCCTCATATTTTATGTCCAATTGTTACATTAAATCTATAGATTCAATTGGAATAATAATTCACTATAGGCTGTTACCAATCCATTTAAATGAGTGTCAACAAAATACGTTTTAGAAGTGCATCTAAAGCAGCATTTAGATGTATTTGCACTGTAATTACAATTGGATGAAAAATGCTATGAGATTAATGTTTAAAAAAAAATTTGAATATTGCAATATGAAAAAACTAGTTTAGTTGGCGAAATAGCGCAAAAACAGACAGTATTGTTTCTAAATGTAACTCTAATATTAACTTTTTATTAAACTGTTTTATAAAATCAATGTCACATTTGCAAGCTGATATTCAGGAAAAAAGCACTCGTGCTCGTGATATATTGCTTAACTATAGGATATAGAAATATAAGATAAGGACTCATACAGAGTCATTTTTGCCCTCAAAAGTACACGATTTTTGGGGTCATTCTATTAGGCCACATCAGGCATGCACTCTAGGTGTATTTTAGTCTGTTTTTTAGCAATGTGAGTGACATACTCGATAAAAACACATTGTTAAAACAACAGCTATGATATTATCGTAGATGATGCCTATCCCACACCCCTACTACATGCTCGATTGTTAATGCATTTATTTCTGTTAATTTTGCTCCATCAGAGAGTTGTCCAAGTTTAAGTCATACGTGAACCCTACTGAGTTGAGAAGAGCTTCCATCCATATCTTGTTATCCATGCTTCCTCTTCCTCACCACTTTGGCAACGTCAAATCGGAGGTAAAAAGGGTTTATTATCTAGAAATCTTCTTGGGATCTCTGTAACTTAATTTTCTGAGAAAAAAATCCACATTTAATTGGCTGTGGTTTTCTAATTACATTTGCAGATTCTGTTGGAAGGGAAATTCAGCAATGATGAAAACTCACTCCACGAGAAGGCGGTCACCTTCCTCTCCCTGAAGCTGCGATTGGTCAATATTTTGATTGGCGCCTTGCAAACAGAGACAGACTCGATCAATACACAGATGATACTGGGTACGGCTGCCTGTTCAATTGTCCATTTACTGTTTTGTCAAGTGAAATATTATAAAACAAACTATATATACAGTGGATAGCATAAGTGAACACACGCATGCTAAAGTTGACTAAAAAGAGGAATAAAAAATCATCTTTTGGAAATTGATCTTAATGCCTTAATTTAAAAAATGAGGAAAAATCCAACCTTTAAGGACACCAATTTTCTTTGTGAATAAATAATGTGTCGTAAATAAATAAATGTTCTTCCTTAAAATACAGGGTGCATAAGTCAGGACACCCCTATGTTAAATTCCCATAGAGACAGCAGATTTTTATTTTTAAAGGCCAGTTATTTCATGGATCCAGGATAATATGCATCCTGATAAAGTTCCCTTGGCCTTTGGGATTAAAATATCCCACATCATCACACACCCTTCACTATACCTAGAGATCGGCATGGGGAACTTTCCATAAGATCATCTCTCAATGCAAATCATACCAGTTATTAGCCTAACTGAAATAACACCATGCTAATCTCTAGATATGTTGAAGGGTGTGTGATGATGTGGGATATTTTTAATATCCATGTACAGTACATTACAGGCACTGTACATGTATACTATGTGTATTATTATATTAAAATAATAACATTATTATTATTATTATTAAATTATATTATAAAAACAATAAGCCATAAAAGCAATAAGTATGTAGTGATTACCGAAGAAAAAGTCCTTAGCGTTAAACCATAAAAGTTTAATTTCCAAAATTACAGTATTTTTTAATTTATATTATGTATTATCTCAGGATAAAGTGTATAGCAAATGTGCAATATTCCTATATGGATGTAATTGTTTTTATTGTGTGTGTTTTTTTGTAGGTTTATACTGTTCTTTTTTTTTATTATTGTACCTTCTCAATGTCTATTTATTGTGTGTATTTTTGTTAGTTCTTCTTTTATGTTGACTTTTTAATGTTGACTCAATGAGCTTTGCTATAAGGTACAAATGGCAAATAAAACTTCAATCAATCAAATTGAAAAATCAAAATTACGCAAACTGGCAATGGAAAGTCTGTTCTAAAACTTCATCTTCCCTTAAAATGCAATTGATCTCGAGTATTTAAAAAAAAAGTGCTGGTTAAAGGAATATGATGTAGCCTTAAAAAGTTTTCAGTCAGAAGAATTATTTTTTGCTTTTATCCTCGAGTGTCAATGATACCTTCATATGTGTGTGTCTTTACAGCGGCGATGCTGAATATCGTCCAGGATTCGGCTCTGTTGGAGTCTGTCGGTGCCCAAGCTGAAGTGGTACGCGTTATACTTATGCTTGTTATTTATAGAGCTTGAACTGGATTTGAAGTGTCTGTAAGATGATATGTGAGAAAGAACATTTACAATTCCCCAATTAAAAATGGCATTGATGAAGTGCTGGCGTGGATGTGTTTTGTAGGGCAGTGTGGATGGAAGCCATTCTCTGGCTAAGAGCCACAGTCGCAATAACAGTGGCATCAGCAATGCTAGCGCTGGCAGCTCCGAAGCCACGACTCCTGACAGCGATCGACCCGCACAAGCCCTGCTGAGGGACTACGGTAAGAGACACTAATGCAAAGCCAACCACTGCATTAGAGGCATTTGAGCTTTCGACTGTTTGACTTTGACCCATTGCTTTCATTCCTCTTATGCATTTAGCAAGTAGTTTCACACATTGAGTTATTCCAGTAATGCCAGGATTAATCAGCAGAATCCCAGAATGACTTGCATATCCTATAAATAATCCTGTTTATTATATTCGCGCTTACATTTACCACACCAACCCGAGTGTGGGTTAGTTTATCGTATTTGTGCCTTCACACAACATGATTTTTCTTTAGATTTTCTGTGGATTTTGGGGAACATTCAAGCCCCGCCCCTTACCATAACCGCCAGTTTCAACACACAACTAACTAACTCAACCAGGCCCCGCCCCTTTATTCTGCGTATGAATTGTATAAATGAGGAATATTGTGACGTGTTCGTTTCCGGAAAAAAACTCAGCGTTTCAGGGATTTCAGAAACACTGACACTGATATAAAAAAACTCCCGCTGGAGGGACTTTGTGCTCAAACAGCAACATCACACACTAAAGAAAGATACATATGGAAAAAAACAGAATTGGTCCTCTTTAAATCATTCATAAAGTGCATCCCAGGAATGCGAAGTAATGCATCTCTGCATGTTTGTAGAAGTTGCATGGTGTCAGTCAAACACGTTGATGGTGCATTTGTTTTATTTTTTTTTAACTTATATTTTATTTAGAGCCACAGCATTACATATGATACAGTATGGCATTGGGTTTTAACATGTTAGTCCATCATGTTCCCACAATATTGACAATTGTTCAGACTTAATTATATTATACACATTATACAGAGAATGAAAAAAAAATACACCTAGTACCAGGGGAGGGGAGAAGATTAAACTATAAAAATTAAAAGAATAGAGAAAGGCAGAGATTATGGTGCATTTTAAAATGCCTGTCTGCAACAGATATTTCTTTAAACCCAAAGCTGTTGATCTGTCGAACATCTTTAACCAGTTTTGTTTTGTATAAAGAATGCTTTTTATTTATTTTCAAAGCATGACGTCAAATGACGCCTAACGCGGCTTATGATTTGGCTGGACTAGAGGATCATCATTGTCTGTAACTAGCGAGCGATAACTTGTTCTTGTGCTTGTCTGTGTTCATGTGTATGGTTCATCATTGCCGTCACATGTCTCAGTGCCTGGCTTGCGTTTTGTGCACGTGTGTGTGTTACTAACCCGCTGTCTGTGGCGTGCTGTGTGTTATATCCCAGCTCTCCACACAGACACGGCGGCCGGGCTGCTGATCCGAAGCATTCACTTGCTCACTCAGAGACTCAACTCCCAGTGGAGACTCGACATGAGCATCTCGCTGGCCGCCCTCGAGCTGCTGGCCGGCCTCGCTAAGGTACGCTGACAGACTCATCTCTACAGTTATATCTATCTGTCTATCACTTATTTAGTCAAATTTGTTACATAGTAGAAATGTTTTTTGTTTTTTTGCACATAGGATTATTGTTTGTAAAGTATGAGATTGATTTTTGGGCTGAATAGGATTGCATATAATGTCGTTGTACTCTTTTGTATGATGACAAATAAAGATTCTGATACAGTAAATGGTTAAAGCGAGTGGGTCTTTTTATATATACACTACCAGTCAATTTGGAATAATTATGTTTTTGAAATAAGGTTCTTATCCTCACCAAGGCTGCATTTATTTGATCAAAAATACAGTAAAAATTGTGAAGTTTTATTACAATCTAAAAAGCTGTTTTCTATGTGAATGTATTGTAAAATGTAATTTTTTCTTGTGATCAAAGCTGAATTTCCTAGCATTATTACTCCAGTTTTGAGTGTCACATGATCCTTTAGAAATCAGTCTAATATGAGGATTTGCTGCTCAAGAAACATTTCTGAGCTTCTTCATATTTTTGTGGACTATCATTAAAAGTTTAAAAAATTAACTAAATTAATACTTTTATTCAGCAAGGATGTATTAAATTGGTTAAAAGTGACAAAATACATTTATAATGTTATAAAACATTTCTACTTCAGATAAATGCTGTTCTTTATAACTTTCTATTAAAAGATTCTTGAAAAAACAATGCATCACGGTTTCCACAAAATCTGAACTGTTTTCAACATTGATAATGATCAGAAATGTTTCTTGAGCAGCAATCATCATATTAGAGTGATATCTAAAGGATCATGTAAAGTCTGAAGTAATGGTTATGAAAATTCAGCTTTGATCACAGTAATTATTGCAATATTTATTCACAATTTTACTGTTTTTAGTGCATTTTTAATCAAATAAATGCAGTCTTGGTGAGCAGAAGAGATTGTTAAACCATTTGTGTACAAAATGAGTAAAATGCGTGTTTGTTTTGCGGACAGGTGAAGGTGAGTGTGGACTCGTCTGATCGCAAGCGTGCGGTCAGCTCTGTGTGCAGTTACATCGTGTATCAGTGCAGTCGCCCCGCGCCGCTGCACTCCAGAGACCTGCACTCCATGATCGTCGCCGCCTTCCACTGCCTGTGTGTGTGGCTCACCGAACACCCCGAAATGCTCAACGAGAAGGTACGCCCTGTCAAACCTCAACTTCAAACTGGTTAGAGGTCATAAATGCTGAAACTTGAGCACCAGAAGCAAAAACAAAGCAGTCAAACAAGCCACTTCTCTATCTTAAACTTCCTGTTTGTGTCCAAATCTCATCTAGTTCAATGACAAATATCAATGACAATCAAGAAACAATCTGGTGTTTTTATATCTTTTTTTTATTTGGCTATTAAGCTTCCTAAAGAGAGCAGCAGTGGTTTCACTTCCACTTCTTGCTTTACTTTTTGACGCCTCTAATTGAAACCTCTTTATAAAGGTGATAGATTTGATAAGGTTGATTCAGTTCCACGAATACTTCAGCACTTCAATGATTCATTTACATCCTCGTCTAAAAAAGGAGTTTTACAGATTTTAAATTTTGACATTAACATATATACTATACGTTATATATATATATATATATATATATATATATATGTAAATATTGCTTCTTATTATGCTATATATACCGAAGCGTTTAAAAGTTTGGGGTCAGTAAGATTTTTTCTAAGTGAATATATTTCTGATTATTATCAATGTTGAAAACAGCTTCATAGTTCTGTAGAAACTGTGATGCTGTTCTTTAGAACTTTCTATTCATCAAAGAATCCTGAAGAATAAAATGCATTTATTTGAAATAGAATCTTTTGTAACATTTTAAATGTCTTTATGTATGTCTATAATTTTAAAGGGTCCTTGCTGAATAAAAGTATTAATTTCTTTAAAAAAAAATCTTACTGACACCAAACTTTTGAATGATATCATACTTTTATATTGGTGTATATAAATAAAAATAATATAAAAAAATACTGAAAAGTATGGAAAACAGCAGTACCAGAAACAACGATTCCTTTTTTGGAAAAAAAAAATAAATTTTAATTCATTGTAGAGAAAATGCATAAATATCAAGATGTTAATTGAATTTCATCTAGAGAGGTTGTTGTTGTTTTTTGGCCACGTGTGTTTTTTAGCTGTAAGATTGAATATGTTTGTGTTGTTTGTATACTCTTGTGTTGTGGTTAAGGATTGTCTGATTGAGGTGTTGGAAATTGTCGAGCTTGGCATCTCGGGCAGCAAGTCCAAAACCGGTGAACAAGAAGTGAAGTACAAAGGAGACAAAGAGCACAACCCGGCGTCTATGAGGGTCAAAGACGCTGCAGAGGCCACGTTATCATGGTGAGGGTCTTTCATACACACACATTGATTTCTCTCCTATGATATGTACGCCTGTCTTGGGCTACGTCTACATTAATCCGGATACATTTGAAAACGACGTTTTTGTTTAAAAACACTTGCGTTTTCAGGCGTTTTCCGACGTTTCAGTGTGGATGAGAAACTTTTGAAAAAACTCTAAATTCACATTTTACTGTGCATGCATAAAACCTCACTGAGATGATAAGGACGGAAAAATAAATAATAAAGTTATTGCGTAATTCTTCTGGCTGGTTAATTTTACTTTGCAAAATATCTCAGCATTCACTGAAGCGTCCAGGTCGCTCTCACTCACCGTTATATGTTTGGTCTAAACGCAACTTCTCTCATGTTTTACCGCAGGACAGCAAATGTCATCTTTGCAGGACTGTGATATGAAGAGTGTGCAAAGGAACATATCTTTAGCAACAGTAGGCGCATTTCCATTACAGATATGCGCAAAACTTTTGCGTTTTTTTCTAAATGTCGACACAAAACTATTGCGGAATGACGGCGTTTCCATTAACCGATGTTATGCGACTAAAACGTCATTTTTTTTTTCCTCTCGCGATAAGTCATTCCAAAAATCATGGCGACGGACGTTGGTAGGTTTATTGGTGCGTTCACGTGCTATGGTAATTATGGTAAATACCAAAAGCTGACGTGGAAAATGCACATGAACACCCCCTCATGTGGTATTTTCCACTGGGCAGCTCGTAGAATATTTTGATGCACGAGTTGCCGAGATGAGATAACCTTTGACCTTTTCAAAATGGCGGAGAGCAACGCGAGAGTCGTGAATGGTAAAAATATGTACTATTCATGATCTAGAAAATATACAGCATATTATTTACCGTTTGAGTTTTGATAAATCATCTTCTTGCTGTAGCAGATGACTTAAGCAGTCTAAAATAGTTTTAGCTAAATAACAGCTCTGGATCTCCATCTTTTTAACAAACAAACAACAAAAGCACTTGAACGCAACACACTGGTAAATACCAGTTCACAAGTGGAAAATATCATATTTTCCATAGCACGTGAACGCACCATATGTATATCCCAGCCACTGCACTGGCCATTATTATTAATGGAAGGAGACGTGTGTGTGTGTGTGTGTGTGTTATCAAGCATTAATGGTAAGGAAAGACCCTGATACTGTGAGCGGCTCATATGAGGAGTTTCTGGGTGTTTCTCCCTCATTTCTGCTTCGAGGTCTTGATTGTGGGATTTCTTTGAGGTTTAGAATCCAGTATTCCTGTAATTCTTGTCTTTTATTAATTTAATAAAGAACTCGGTCTCGTATTCTGTCCAAACACACCGCGTCATCTACGTCAGGTGACTGTAAATGCGCAAAAACTGTTTCCATTGCAGTTTTGCGAAACATTTCTTTTTCGAATTGCCTGAAAAACCTCCTCATGCGAGCGTAAAAACTTTTTTGCGATAAATGGGAATTTTGGCGAAATTGACGTGTTTCCATTGGGCGTATTTTCAATTCGCAATTTCAACTTGCGTAATTTGAAGGATAATGGAAACGCGGCTACTGTGAAAGTGAAAAGCACATAACAGGCACACTACCGGTATAAACATGAATATCTATTGGTACAATATGCGTCACATGACTAAACTTACGTCATCGTTTTTAAATACCTCAGTTTTGACAGTCCACACTACAACACGAAAACGGCGTTTCAAATTTATCCAGCTTCGTTTTCATTAATAAAAACACAGTCTCAGTGTAGACGGAAGGCCAAAACGGAGAGAAAAAGATGCGTTTTCAAACTAAAACGTATTAGTGTGGACAAGACCTGTTTGCTGTGTGTTCCAGTATAATGCAGGTGTTGGGAGCGTTCCCGTCTCCCAGTGGCCCTGCCTCTCCCTGCAGTCTCTTGAACGAGGACACACTGATCAAATATTCCCGACTCACCTCCACGTCTCACAGTAACTTCAGATACTTCGTCCTGGATAACTCTGTCATTCTCGCCATGCTGGAGCAGCCCCTGGGAAACGAACAGAGTGAGAAAAACACCCTTCATGTTTCATTCCTCCAGTACAGTACAGCTCTGATTTCAATTCACGTTTATTTGTATAGCGCTTTTCACAATACACATCATTTCAAAGTAGCTTTACAGAAAGTGCACGAGTCCATATTACAATTTAGAGTGATCTGTTATCAGAGGTTTAAGGTTATACACTACCGTTAAAAAGTTTGGGGTCAATATGATTTTTTTTTTTAAGAAATTAATACTTTTCTTCAGAAAGGACGCATTAAATTGATCAAAAGTGACAGTAAAGACATTTATAATAATGCAAAATATTTATTTTTTAATAAAATGCTTTTCTCTTGAACTTTCAAAGAATCCTGAAAAAAATGAATCACGGTTTGCACAAAAATATGAAGCAGCACAACTGTTTTCAACTGTGATAATAATCATAAATGTTTCTAGAGCATCAAATAATCATATCAGAATGATTTCTGAAGGATCATGTGACACTGATAGACTGGAGTAATGATGCTGAAAATTCAGCTTTGATCACAGGAATAAATCACACTTTACTATATATTCACATAGAAAACAGCTGATTTACATTGAAATAATATTTCACAATATTACTGGGTTTGTTTTTGTATTTTTAATCAAATAAATGCAGCCTTGGTGAGCAGAAGAGACTTCTTTTAAAAACATTAAAAATCTTACCGACCCCAAACTTTTGAACAGCAGTGTATATTTCAGAAATGTACATATACAAAATCACAGTTAGCTAAAACTTATTAATTTAAACAATGTAAGAATTTAAGGCAGAAGCAATGAGCTCATTGAAGTAATAAATACTTCTTTGTTAACACATGATTATGACATTTAGAAAATGTAGTGTTGGTGCATGTTGATTCAGAAAACTTATTTCCTGGTAATGTGTGTGTGCACGTGTCAGCAGACCCCTGCCCATCAGTCACCATGTTAATCAGAGGCATGTCTGGTCGACACGCATGGACAATGCAGCTCTTCCATCAGCCTCGAGGCGCAAGAGCCAATCAGAAGGTAAGACGCAACATCAACCACCAATCAGGGCAGAGATGTGCTTTAAGTAGCCAATCGGAAGCAAACAACTTTCACAAATTTTTTCTATAGGGAAATTGATTTTTAACAATAACTTATAAACTTTTAAAGACAGCCCTACTGTGAGTTCTGAAGTTGTTAATCAATGTTATTTGCTTCTGTTAAAGCCATCATTATTTCATATTATTTTTAAACATTGTTTAACAGGTAGTTTTTGTAAACGAGTCGGACTCCCAATGCTTTCAAAATACTTAAATGTGTTTGTGTGTGTGTGTGTGTGTATATATATATAGTATATATATATTATATATATATATATACTGTACATACATTCAATATTTTAGGTTTATTGCGAAATATGCATACGTATGCATATTTCACAATAATCCTAAAATATTGTTTCTGTTATTAACAACTTTAGCTTTATATAACGAGTAGTTTTATATTTATATATATATTTTTTTTTATTATGTTGTTCGCAATGCTTTATGGGATTGTAGTTCTTTCCCTCATAAAAGCCATTAATTCCAGAAGTGTTTTTGTCAGATTTTCAAATACCTTTTTTGCTTTAAATAAGTTCCTAATGTTGCGATTCACTTCATAGCACTAATGCTCTCTATTAAAATGTCCTTTGAGAGAATATGGCTCAGATTTTGTATTTGGGAATAATTATGAGCAGTGTTATGCTTACGCTGTCTCATCATGTCCATCTCTCCTACAGCAAGTGTTTGTTCCTGAAAGCCGACCCACGCCCAAAAACGATGTAGGGATTCGGTTTAACGTCAAGCACAGACCGTTCCCAGAAGAAGTGGATAAGATCCCGTTTGTGAAAGCCGACCTGAGCATCCCGGATCTCCATGACATTGTGGATAAGGAGGTATAAAAGCCTCAGAACATACTGTTATCTTTAGCATTACACACTTTATAATATATGTGGAAACCTCACAGCTAGGCATGCGACGATATCAAACTTGCACAACATGATAATTCCTGAAACTTTAAACACGAAATTGAATTAAGTTACAAAACCATTCACTGCTTGACTTAAGAGATATAACCAGTTTAGATGAAAGGATCTCAAGCTGACTAGCTGAAGATGTTACTGTAGCTTTACCCATTATTAGACACGGTACTTCCTTAAATAAATTCCAGCACAGCGCTAAAGCAACCATAATTAAATGATCTTCACAATATATAATGCTTTACAGTGAACTCTGTTAGAGAGATACATATGGCAGTTTATCTGTTCAATAAAACACTTACTCTCCTATTTAGGAATAAAAACAGTCGCTTTTACAACATTTCAAATCCCTCAGTTCTCCGTCGCTGAAAAGCCAAGCTAATGTTGATTCTTGTTTTATTACGAGCTCTGACTCTCTTCTGTTCACCGTTTGTTTAAAACTGGCGATTCCCGATTTAGCGACTCCATATCAACCTTTCTCGCTTGTTGTGACAACTAACCTCTGATACTCACACACACACAAACACACACACACACACACACACACTCAACTAACCCCTGATACTCACAAACACACACACACAAACACACACACACACGCAAACACACACACACACACACACACACACTCAACTAACCCCTGATACTCACCACACACACACACACACACACACACACAAACACACACTCAACTAACCCCTGATACTCACAAACACACACACAAACACACACATGCAAACACACACACACACACACTCAACTAACCCCTGATACTCACAAACACACACACAAACACACACGCAAACACACACACACACTCAACTAACCCCTGATACACACACATACACACACTCAACTAACCCCTGATACTCACAAACACACACACACACACACACACACACTCAACTAACCTCTGACACACCCACAAACACACACACTCAACTAACCCCTGATACTCACACACACACACACACACACTCAACTAACCCCTGATACTCTCACACACACAAACACACACACTCAACTAACCCCTGATACACCCACACACACACACACACTCAACTAACCCCTGATACTCACACACACACACACACTCAACTAACCCCTGATACTCACAAACACACACACACACACACACACTCAACTAACCCCTGATACACCCACAAACACACACAAACACTCAACTAACCCCTGATACCCCCCCCCCCACACACACACACACACACTCAACTAACCCCTGATACTCCCACACACACACACTCAACTAACCCCTGATACTCCCACACACACTCTCAACTAACCCCTGATACTCACACACACACACACACACACACACACACACTCAACTAACCCCTGATACTCCCACACATACACACACACACACAAACACACAACTAACCCCTGATACTCCCACACACACTCTCAACTAACCCCTGATACTCACACTCACACACACACACACACACACACACTCAACTAACCCCTGATACTCCCAAACCAGACACGCGGCAAAGTAGGCGGAGCAACTTTTCTCTCTTTACGGATATGATGAAATGCGCACAGGCGAGTGACGTATGTAAGCAATTTACCGCCAAATAATCCCGACAGGTCTAAAATATAAACACTTATAATAGTCTTACTATAGTGAATCAGGGCAAGACAAAAAAAAAACGTTTTGTAAGACAGATTTTATTGACTCCGTATTGAAATTTTGTTCATTTTGAACAAAAAAAGTGACATAGTATATCTTTAAGTATGCGGTGCTGTGATAAACACAATAGTGAATACAAATTTCTGAATTGCTATTTGAAAAATTTAAATATTGTTTGGCTTCCTCTCTTCTTCGCGATAAGCGGGTTTGGCTGCATGAATAGAAGCATTCTAAAAATGCATACTTAAAATCTAAATAATTTGTAATATTTTGTGTGTTTATTAGAAAGTTGCACTCACAGTAGTCTTATCGGAGTACATGCTATATTGTTCATCTGTGTGTGTGTGTGTGTGTGTGTGTTTCAGTTGGAGCAGCAGCACGATAAGCTGCGAGCCGTGATGGGGAAGCAGATCGATTACGAGACCAAACTGGAGCACAACACGGAGGACTTGTGGAGGAATAAATCCTTCCCAGATCCACTGACCGACTGTAAACCACCAGCTCCTGCGCAAGAGTTTCAGACCGCCCGCCTCTTCCTCTCGCACTTCGGCTTTCTGTCACTAGAGGCGCTCAAGGTATGAGAACCGACAAGTTAGGCCACATTTACACTTAGCCGGGTATTTAGAGAAACGAATATTTTCCCCCCCTCCGTTTTCAATAATAACATCATGCACAACAGTTGTCATTTACATCAACCCGCATAAATACGGCGTCGAGCGCCATCATAACTTTGCCAAACTGGGCGCTCACATGACGTTAAGCATTTTCTGGCGCATAATGTGACGTTTGAGAACCTAAAACCCCGTTTCTCCCAGTTGACACGGCAACACATAACCGGCGTCATCAGAAATCTCCACTTTGGCCGGAGTTTTTAGAAATAATCGTTTTCTGTGATAAAAACAGGGTTTTCGTGTAAGTCCAGGTTCAGAAAGTTAAAGTCCTCCTCAGTTTTTTGTTCCGATCACCTGGATTTGCTGATTAGCAGTTTTTCAGCCAGGAGAACTAATGAGTGAAATCAGCTGGATGAGTTCATGGGTGGAATAAACATATGGCAGGACTTTTACTTTCTGACCCCTGAACTTTACACCTATGACTAAAATGTTCAAACAAACTCTTTTTTTTTTTTTAAATCACTTGACTACATAAAAAGAAACAAGACGTTTCAGTGTTCATTCAAACAGCATCTTCAGTTGTAAAAATACAGGAAGGAACTCTGACAAATATACACATAAGTCACATGATCCACACACACGTAGAAGTCACATGACTACAAAGTTGTCCACTTAGTATGATTGCCAGAGCTGTTGGTATTCCCCGTCACTTGCCTTGGGTGTATTAATCAATGTTAATAAATATTATAATAGTTTCTCAATGATACTCAAATAACACTTATTTTGCACATAAATATGTTCATTTAATTATTAAAATATATTATAAAAAATATTTCAGCAATATCACAAAATCAAACAGCATTTGTGAGTTAACATTTTATTTCATTGAAATATGTATTTATTTAACTGCCAATTTTTTTTATTTTTTTTTACCTTCTCTAGCTACTCTTAAAATAAAAAAAAATTATCTTACACATTAACAATTGTATAAACTTCAAGTTGCTGGACTGCTCTAATTTGTGTGTGTGTCTGTGTGTGTCTTTGTGTGTGTGTGTCTGTGTGTGTCTGTGTCTCTGTCTGTGTGTGTCTGTCTGTCTGTCTGTGTGTGTGTCTGTGTGTGTGTGTCTGTGTGTCTGTGTGTGTGTGTGTGTGTGTGTGTGTGTGTGTCTGTGCGTGTCTGTCTGTGTGTGTGTGTGTGTGTGTGTGTGTGTCTGTCTGTCTGTCTGTGTGTGTGTGTGTGTGCGTGTGCGTGTGTGTGTGTCTCAGGAGCCTGGAAACAGTCGACTGCCTCCTCACCTAATCGCTCTCGACTCATCTGTATCGGGCTTTTTCGATGACATCGGATACTTGGACCTGTTACCGTCCCGACCGTGTGACACCGTGTTCATCTTCTACATGAAAGCAGGACAGAAGAGCAGTCAAGAGGTGAAACATCACAAGTGCATTCATCAGTTTTGTTGTGCAGCTAATAGAATATTAAAGGGGTCATCGGATGCCCATTTTCCACAAGTTGGTATGATTAGGGTCTTCATGTAAAGTTTGTAACATACTATGGTTAAAATTCCTCAATGGTTGTGTAAAACAAACACCCTTTTACCTCCTTAAAAACAGCTGTTCACAGCGACCCGTTTCGGTGCATGTCTCTTTAAATGATAATGAGCTGCTAATGTAAAATAAAATATGCTAATACGGGAAATATGCTAATACGGGACAGTCTGTCAGTGGTTGTGGGCGGAGAAAATCCAAACGTCCTGATTATTGAGGGTTTAGGCTTTTTGAAGATTAAAAAAAACGGAGTGAATGTATGTTTTTTCATTGTATGGGGATTCTGTCCACACATTGCAAACACCATATAAAAGTGAATTTTGCATCCGATGACCATTTTAATGAGCTGGTGTGTGTAGATCTTGAGGAACGTGGAGTCATCGGCAAACGTGCAGCCACACTTTCTGGAGCTGCTGTTGTGTCTGGGATGGCCGGTGGAGGTCGGGCAACATCCGGGGTGGACGGGCAGTGTGTTTACCAGCTGGACCATCAACACATCTAACGGTGCTGAAACACCAGGTACACACACACACACACAGCATCTTCTCATGATCAGAGTATGGCTACGTTCACACTGTCAGTCCAAATCCGATTTTATGTGTATCTGATTGGAATCTGATCTAAAATTATTGACGTCCACACTGTGTATCGCAACAGTTCAGATCCGATTTGTGTGTCCATGCAGTTCTTTCGTTTTCCGGAATATCTGCATTGTTTTCTATGGCAATGATGTTGCGTTGGTAGGAATACGCCAAAAACAACAACAACCGCAACATGGAGGGGTTTGCAATAGAGATGTCTTATTTAAAAACTTTTTTTATTTTTTGTTTATATTTTATATGTCTCCGTTATATTGTCATTTTCTGCTCGTCTGGCACTTTGCAGCAACACAGCATTGTTTCTGCATCAACTTTCAACATGTTTCCTATAACAACGTCTGACGTTTACATTTTACGTGGCGTGAGAAAGTCACATAAACCACGCGAAATACGATCAGATCATTCAAGACTGAAATGGATTTCCAGAAACGCGATTTTGAATAGGATTTCAAACCACATATCAAACGGATTTGTAAAAAAAATGTTGTTGTTTTTTGCTGTTCACATTAGCGAATTCTGATCGGATTTCAATCGGATATGCACAAAAATCGGATTTGGACTGACCATCTGAACCTAGCCTATACTGTAGTAATAATATAATAAATATTCCATATAATAAATATAATAATATATTCCATGGGGTCACGAGCTTTTGGTTATGCGGCTCTACATTTATGGAACTCACTTCCTATAGAAGTTCCCAACAGTTCTAGTCTTTTAAAACCGTTTAGGCAAACTTTTATGTGATTTAATGTTTGTTGCTGTACTGGTTTTATTGTTTAATGTCATTGCTTTTATGGATTTTGTAAGGTGTCCTTGAGTGCCATGAAAAGGCGCCTATAAATAAAAATGTGTAATATAAAGATAAACCACTTTATGACTTTGATCACAGTGATGCTCATAATGTAGCAGCAGATGAGGTGTCATGTGTTTGTGTTTGTGCAGATGATTCAGTGACTCTGGGTGACACCGGCGGTGGCGTGTTTAACGGAGAGAAGCGTGTGCTTTACTACGCAGACGCTCTGACAGAAATCGCGTTTGTCGTACCGTCTCTCAGCGACTCATCCGGTAAACTTCTGTTTCTACACTACACTGTTGCTGTATTCAAGCGCTTTTACGTTTGCAGCTAAACACACACGTGCATTTGAGGCAAAAAGTGCCGTTTCTGTCACATGCTGCAGAGGACTATTAATATCAGATTGATTTCTCCATTAGTGCAACATGTTTAATTAATTAATAGTGATTTATTTATAGGGGTGTAACAATATATCGCGTCACAATATATCGCAATACAAAAATGCAACAGTATGTATCGTGGATAGTTCACCCAAAATTAAAATTACTGTGTGTGAAAAAAATCAAGTTTACAGAGTTTTAGTGTCAGTACTACATTTAAACTACTATATATAATGTTGAATATAATGTATAATAATGCAATAAGGGAATGTTTGTGGGTCCTGATAATGCCATATGCCTCATGTTTACATTATTTTAAATATATCTAGTCAGTGACAGAGTGCAAGCATATTCGTCTAAAATAATTCTGTATTTTCAGCTTCAGAATCATGAATATTTTATTCTGGTGTCTCTATTGTCCTGTGCATTGGGTTACAGCACCAAGTCCAAGCCTATTCATTTACACACACAATGTAATATCAAATTTTTTATTTTAATCAACAGTAAAAAATGTGTTAACCTTTTATCATATGTCTTGGAGTATCGCAATAATATTGTATCGTGAGTTCAGTATCGTGATATGTCTTGAATCTTGACATGAGGGTATCGTTATACCATTTATTTATTATGACAAATGTTGATTTGTCTCCTAACGCAGCGGAGTCATCCGAGCACAGCTTCCCGACGGCAGACTCGGACTCACAGATGGAGCTGTTACCCAGTTTACTGAAACAGCCCAACCTCACGCTGGAGCTCTTCCCAAACCACTCCGACAACATGGGACCCGCGCAACGGGTAACTTCTCGTCTCATTCTCAGACCTGAGCTTCTCTAATGAGGCCGTTACTGGTTAAACGGTTTAACCTGGCCAGTATATCAGTCTGTCAGGAGTAGAGATGCGCGGATGGGCTATTATTTCATACGTAACCGCATCATAAAACTCATCATCCATCCACACCAACGTTTTTTGACCAATTTTCAAAGCCGCAGCCGCCTGCCATCCGCTGATTGTTTTAAGGTCTATGGGCGATGCAAGGCGCTGCTGACGCGAGCCGCGAGGCTAGAAAGCTCTTGCCTGTTCTAGAAAGGATACGGATGTACTTTTCGGATGTAGGTAACAATATTTAACAATGTATATATTTTTTTCATTTGATTGGTTCAAGCACCACCCGCCCGAATTTAATCAAAATATTTTCCGTCACGTCTGCAGCTGTATCCGCCAACCGCGCATCTCTAGTCAGGAGTTATCTAGTCATAGATATATACACTAGATGTCGCCTTGGGGATCTAAGCATGCGTCAAAACCGCCGCCATCTTGGAACAGGGGTCTTGTCATAGGAAGTAGCTAGGTAACGCTGAATTCATGGATGATGCTGGACTTTTGTGTTGCGTATGGATGTTCACACGAACGAAATCTAAAAACCAGACAGCAAGGGATTACATTTCACAAGAATGTGAAATTTTGTACATTTTTTTACATTTTCTCTGGACTCAATGATAAATACATGTCTGACCGTTGGAACGAACCAAAAAAACTAGAAAATCGCATTCATGACGATTTATGGTGATTTTATTTCCGTTAGACCTTTTCCTACATTGACGCTGATGCATTAAAGAGGAGGGGCTCCCCTGTTCCATGATGGCGGCTCTATTGACGCATTCGTTCCAATGAACTGCCGTAGCCAAGGCCACATCTAGTGTATATATCTATGGGTGTTATCAAGCAATGAAGCACACGAGACAGGGGTAGCAAACTTCATCTATCTTATTTTCTCATTCACTTCCATTCTCACACACACACTACGTCATACAACTCAGGAGTGTGCGCCCAGAGAATAACTGTTACTCAAAGCTTCTAAATCAATTCGCATTTATTTGTATAGCGCTTTTCACAATGCATATCATTTCAAAGCAGCTTTACAACACAAATTATAAGGTCTAAGCCACCGGAGGCCTAATTTAGGAAAAAATAGGGAAAAGGAAGAACGGTAACATGCAGAAGACAAAGGCATGTATGCAGCTAACATTCATCTCATTATAATAATATGCATAATAAAATAGGCTAATTTATCACTTATGCTATGTTGCTTGCTATGCTGTTACACATAGGGCAACATTATACATTTTTCTGTCTAACTAGCTTACATAATCAGACAGTACAATGTGACCATAATGTAACTTTTTTAACAAATGTACTATCACTCACTTTTATATTTATTTTTGGTAACACTTTATTTCGATAGTCCAGTTTAGACATTCCACTAACTATAAGTAACTTTGCAGCTACATGTCAACTAACTGTCAGTTGAGTATTAGTATTAGTAGACTGTAGTAGACTCTCAGTAGAGTATTAGTAGACTGTAGTAGTACTCAGTAGAGTATTAGTAGACTGTAGTACTCAGTAGAGTATTAGTAGACTGTAGTACTCTCAGTAGAGTATTAGTAGACTGTATTATACTCTCAGTAGAGTATTAGTAGACTGTAGTAAACTGTCAGTAGAGTTAGTAGACTAGTAAACTGTCAGCAGAGTATTAGTAGACTAGTAGAGTATTAGTAGACTGTAGTAGACTGTAGTAGACTGTCTGTAGAGTATTAGTAGACTCAGTAGAGTATTAGTAGACGTAGTAAACTGTCAGTAGAGTTAGTAGACTAGTAACTGTCAGCAGAGTATTAGTAGACTAGTAGAGTATTAGTAGACTGTAGTAGACTGTCTGTAGAGTATTAGTAGACTCAGTAGAGTATTAGTAGATTAGTAAACGGTCAGTTGAGTATTAGTAGACGTATTAGTAGACTGTAGTAGAGTATTAGTAGACTGTAGTAGAGTATTAGTAGACTGTAGTAAACTGTAGTAGAGTATTAGTAGACTGTAGTAGAGTATTAGTAGACTAGTAAACTGTCAGTAGAGTATTAGTAGACTCAGTAGAGTATTAGTAGACTGTAGTAACTGTCAGTTGAGTATTAGTAGACTGTCAGTAGAGTATTAGTAGACTGTCAGTAGAGTATTAGTAGTCTAGTAAACTGTCAGTAGAGTATTAGTAGACTGTAGTAGACTGTGTAGAGTATTAGTAGACTCTCAGTAGAGTATTAGTAGTCTAGTAAACTGTCAGTAGAGTATTAGTAGACTGTAGTAGAGTATTAGTAGACTCTCAGTAGAGTATTAGTAGACTGTAGTAGAGTATTAGTAGATTAGTAGACTGTCAGTAGAGTATTAGTAGACTGTAGTAAGACTGTCAGTAGACTATCAGTAGAGTATTAGTAGACTAGTAAACTGTCAGTAGAGTATTAGTAGACTGTATGTAGACTCAGTAGAGTATTAGTAGACTGTAGTAAACTGTCAGTAGAGTATTAGTAGACACTCAGTAGAGTATTAGTAGACTGTAGTAAACTGTCAGTAGAGTATTAGTAGACTCTCAGTAGAGAATTAGTAGACAGTAGTAAACTGTCAGTAGAGTATCAGTAGAGTATTAGTAGACTAGTAAACTGTCAGTAGAGTATTAGTAGACTGTAGTAGACTCAGTAGAGTATTAGTAGACTAGTAAACTCAGTAGAGTATTAGTAGACTCAGTAGAGTATTAGTAGACTAGTAAACTGTCAGTAGAGTATTAGTAGACTGTAGTAGACTCAGTAGAGTATTGGTAGACTAGTAAACTGTCTGTAGAGTATTAGTAGACTGTAGTAAACTGTCAGTAGAGTATTAGTAGACTGTAGTAAACTGTCAGTAGAGTATTAGCAGACTGTAGTAAACTGTCAGTAGAGTATTAGTAGACTGTAGTAGACTCAGTAGAGTATTAGTAGACTGTAGTAAACTGTCAGTAGAGTATTAGTAGACTCTCAGTAGAGTATTAGTAGACTGTAGTAAACTGTCAGTAGAGTATTAGTAGACTCTCAGTAGAGTATTAGTAGACTGTAGTAAACTGTCAGTAGAGTATTAGTAGACACTCAGTAGAGTATTAGTAGACTAGTAAACTGTCAGTAGAGTATTAGTAGACTCTCAGTAGAGTATTAGTAGACTGTAGTTAACTGTCAGTAGAGTATTAGTAGATGTACAATCGACTTCTAAAAAAAATCTGCATTCTCAATTTCATTCATGGTGATAACATGAAAAACGTGCTTTGGTTTAGTGGACGATTTCTGCCATCTACTGGGAAACAAACACTTTTAAAAGTAAAATAACATTCATTTTTAACTAGTCACTAGATTATTCAATGGTTTTTCAGCTTTGATCACAGGAATACATTACATTTAAAATATATTCACATAGAAATTTTAATTGGTAGTTATATTTTACAATATTACTGTTTTTACTGTATTTTAGATCAAATAAATGCAGCTTTGGTGAGCATAAGCGACTTCTTTCAAACACAAAAAAAAATGGTAATTATTTCAAACTTTTGAGCGTTAGTGTATAATGTTTATTTTTTCAGTCCCCTACAGTGAAAAGCAAGAAGTTGCCGCCCGGAAGAACGATACCACCATTAGGACCCGACACTAAAGTGCTGGTCGTGTGGGTCGAGCGATACGATGACATCGGTAAAATGTTTTCCACTCCTTCATATTCATTACAATTCCTTGATTTCAATTTAAGGTGTCAATTACAACAACAGTGATAAATAAACCTATAAATCATGTATATATGTAAAATATGAGTTATAGTTGTAAACACACAAGACACAGAGAATGTGTGTGTGGGCCTGTCTATGAGAAATTAATAAATTGCTACACTGTAAAAAATGATTTTTCTAAGTTGTGAATAAAACAAAGATTATTGGTTTTTCAAATTCAATATTCAATGTGAATTTGTTTCTATTTGTGAAATTTACTTGTAATTTCTGAGTGAAAATTGTTTCGAAGTAAACCTACACCATTTTTTTTCAATGGTGTTTTACTTGTGTTCTTTTAAAAACAAAAAATAAAGGTCACACTTTAAAATAAGGTTCATTAGTTAATATATTAACTAACATTAACTAAAAATGAACAATACATGTTACAGTATTTATTAATCTTTGTTAATGTTAGTTAATAAAAAATACAGCTGTTCATTGTTTGTTCATGTTAGTTCACAGTGCATTAACTAAAGTTAACAAATACAACCTTTGATTTTAATAATGTATTAGTAAATGTTGAAATTAACATTAACTAATATTCATAAATGCTGACGAAGTATTGTTCTTTCTTAGTTCATGTTAACTAAGGTAGTTAATTAATGTTAACTAATGAACCTTGTTGTAAAGTGTTACCAAAATAAAATAAAAAATTAAAACTTGTGTTCTTTTCTGGCAGAAAACTTCCCTGTGTCGGAGTTACTGGCGGAGACGAGCACTGGCGTGGAGACGGCCATCAATAGCAGCGCTTCCAGGTAATAAACCGTTAGTAAGACTGATTTCAGTCCCGGACATGATCTCATTCACCCTCACCTGTTCTCACTCAGGTCCAGCTCTTCAGAGAAGGACGTTCCCATCATTTTCATCCATCCGCTGAAGACCGGCCTGTTTCGGATCAAACTACATGGTGCTATGGGCAAATTCAACATGGTCATTCCTCTAGTGGACAACATGGTGGTTAGCAGGAGATCACTGGGTGAGTGTGTGTGCGTGCGTGTGCTAGTGCGACTGCGTTTGCGAGTGCGTTTGCTAGTGCATTTGTGTGATGTGCGTTGCGATGCGTATGTGCGAGTGAGTTTGTGAGTGCGTGAGTGCGAGTGAGTGTGCGAGTGCGTTTGCGAATGAGTGCGCGTTTGCGTGAGTGTGCGAGTGTGTTTGCGAGTGAGTGTGCGTTTGCGAGTGCTTTTGAGTGTGAGTGGCGAGTGCGTTTGCAAGTGCATTTGCGAGTGCGTGAGTGCAAGTGCGAGTGCGGGTGGAGTGCGTTGCGAGTGCGTTGCGAGTGAGTGTGCGAGTGCGAATGAGTGCGAGTGAGTGTGCGAGTGAGTGTGCGAGTGCGTTTGCGAGTGCGTGAGTGCTAGTGAGTCTGCGTGTGCGTGAGTGCTAGTGAGTCTGCGAGTGCGTTTGCGAGTGCGTGTAAGTGTGCAAGTGCGTTTGCAAGTGCGTTTGCGTGTGAGTGCGCGTTTGCATGAGTGCGAGTGAGTGTGCAAGTGCGTTTGCAAGTGAGTGTGCGAGTGCGTTTGCGAGTGCGTTTGCGAGTGAGTGTGCGAGTGAGTGTGCGAGTGCGTGTGAGTGTGCGTGCGTTTGTTTGCGAGTGAGTGTGCGAGTGCGTTTGTGAGTGCGTTTGCGAGTGCGTTTGCAAGTGAGTGTGCGAGTGCGTGTGAGTGCATTTGCGAGTGAGTGAGTGTGCGTGAGTACGTGTGAGTGCGTTTGCAAGTGAGGTGCGAGTGCGTTTGTGAGTGCAAGTGAGTGTGCGAGTGTGTGGTGCGTGTGAGTGCGTTTGCGAGTGAGTGTGCAAGTGCGCTTGTGAGTGCGTTTGCGAGTGAGTGCGTTTGCAAGTGATGTGTGCGAGTGCGTTTGTGAGTGCGTGTGAGTGTGCGAGTGCGTTTGTGAGGGAGTGCGAGAGTGCGTGTAGAGTGCGTGTGAGAGTGCTGTGAGAGTGCATGTGAGTGTGCGAGTGCGTTTGTGAGGGAGTGCGAGCGTGCGTGTAAGTGCGTGTGAGAGTGCGTGTGAGAGTGCATGTGAGAGTGCGAGTGCGTTTGCGTGTGAGTGTGCGAGTGCATTTGCGAGTGCGTTTGTGAGTGAGAGTGCGAGCGAGTGCGTTTGTGAGTGCGAGTGCGTGAGAGTGCGTGTGAGAGTGCGAGTGCGTTGGCGAGTGTGTTTGCGTGTGAGTGTGCGAGTGCATTTGTGAGTGAGAGTGCGAGCGAGTGCGTTTGTGAGTGCGAGTACAAGTGCGTTTGCGAGTGAATGTGTGAGTGTGCATGCGTTTGCGTGCGTTACCGTGACAACACTACGTGTGTGAGTGTGCGAGTGCGTGTAATCATGAAATTTTGTCATTCTCTCCCCCTCTCCAGGATTCCTGGTGCGACAGACTGTAATAAACGCGTGTCGGAGGAAGCGTCTGGAGAGTGACTCTTACAGTCCTCCACACGTGCGGCGGAAACAGAAGATTGCAGAAATCGTGAACCGTTATCGCAACAAACAGCTTGAGCCCGAGTTTTACACCTCGCTGTTCCTGGAGGTCGGGGAGGCGAGCCTCAACCCATAAACAGTCGCAGACGAAGGTGGAATTATTCTGCACTCGAGTTGCTGGTTTTGTTTGAATTACGTTTTTAATGTTGATTGGCCAAATACTTGCTCAACTCGACCTCTACACGATCAGCGCCCACCTGACACGATGATCATTCTTCCGTATCTTCAAACGGACACTTTATTTCTCCTGTGAATCTCACAAAAACCTGTCGAAGTTACATTTCACCCCCAAAATAAATTTGATTGTATATATGCAAAATATATATTTCTGTATTTTGCATATAGAAAATAAGCCTGTTTTTATGGTTTTTTTTTTTTGTTAAGTTTTTATTACGACTTTTGAGACATTATTTTCATAACATTTAAGCTAATTTCCCTCCAAATTTGCATTACATGTATTTTTTTGCTTATAATAAATTATTTTAAGAATTAATTTAATAAATAAAAAATTTAAAGAACAATTTTCATTGTTCTCCAATGTGATACTCATTACCGCAACACCATAAAAATACTGTAATACAATTATTTTATTTCATTTAATGGGCGTAATTAAAAAGCAGTACAACAAATACCACCATGATTTATAAATACTTTAAATAGTACATCATTATTCTTTGCACATTACAGTAATGACGAGAGACTGTTTTGCATTGAGTTGATGAGAATGTCATCAACGTTCGTTCAACGTTTCAAAAAAAACGTATCGTTCCTAAAAACAGGCTTTTTTATTTTTCTTCAAACGAAATATGATATATTTTGTGCAGTGAAATCGGACTCGTTGAGCGGTTTCATGAGATTCACCCGTCACTGTACTTCACAATGAATGACGTTTTATTTGATCATGTTTATTATTTGAAGGACTGCAACAGTAAACGTCCTCGTGTGAAGCCGTTTCTTCTAGAAGCACTATTGAAATGAACACTAATGTCCACTGATGTGATGCCAGTATCTTCATCATGTACAGTAGCTCACCTCAGCGCTGCTCGCTTTCTTTCTGACAAGAGTTTCAGTCTGCAGGCGATGAGGGATGTATGGAAGCCACAGAATAAAAATAAAAAAGGTAATTGCGACTTTGTCACATAATCATTTTTTTTTTCTCAGAATCGTGAGTTTATATCTCACAATTGTGAGAATTGAGGGATATAAACTCGAGAAAGCGAGAAAAACTGAGTTTATACATTGAAATTCAGACTTTATAACTCGCAATTGCACATTTATATCTCGCTATTCTGACTTTTTTCTCGTAATTGTGAGTTGTTAAGTCAGAATTGTAAGATGTAAACTTGCAATTGTGAGAAAAGTCAGAATTGCAAGATATTAAAAAAGTTCACTGACAAATCTGACTTTTTTTTTCTCATAATTTCGAGCTTATATCTCACAATTCTGATTTTTTTTCCCCCACAATTCTGAGTTTATATCACAATTCTGATACAAAAAGTCGTAATTACTTTTTTAATTCAGTGGCGCTTTAATAGGAATGACTGAGAAACAGATATTCGGGTCACTTGACATTTTGATGCCATAAATTGCCAAAAGCAAACAAACTACTGAGTACGTAGTGATTTTCACCGGACTGGTCCTTATTGGCTATAGATGCGACATTACTTTGACCCATAATGCATTTCAGTCGAAAGACATTATAAGGGCTTATCATTTATTTATTTATTTCTTAGTGTTTTTCACATATTGTGACACTTCTTTCCACTTTCCTATTCGCCAGGTTTCATTTACTCAGTGTTTTTATCTTCAAATCAAGCTGAATTCACCAATTTGACGTTCACATAGCAGTTAGATCTCCTTTCATATTCTAGAAAGCACTTTTAGATATTAAATATGACTGTTTCCATCCTCACCCAGGTCGATCTGTATTGATTTGTTTCTGTTTTCATTATGAAAATGCCTTTATATACGGTGATCACCTCTCGTGTCATAGAATAATGAGGCGTCACCCAAACACAACACCAGTTTTGATCTCGTTATTCTGGAAGAGAATTACACGTCCCATGTTTGCTCCTACACAACGTTTGTTTTTGTAAGAACGAACTGAATTGACTTGCTTCCAGCGCTCTGGTTGCTCGAGGACGGCTCTTTTTCCGTGTGTAAATATTGACGGCATGGACTTTGTATAAAGTTTGACTTTCTATGTAAATATGCGGGTGTGAAGTTCTGCTCACTCATCTTATACTATTGATTAGGGACGGCACAACGGATGAACGATTGTTTGTATTTATGCCATCATCATATATGTGTCCAAAAGATACATTGGATATTGAATGTAACACATGTAATGAAATAAAGATTTTAATTAAATTCTTATCATATAATGAGTGTGTGTGTGTGTGTCTCTGTCTGTCTTTCTTTTTTCCTTCCTTTCTTTCTTTTCTTTCTTCCTTTCTTCCTTCCTTCCTTCCTTCCTTCCTTTTTTCTTTTCTTTCTTCCTTTCTTTCTTTTATTTCTTCCTTCCTTCCTGCCTATCTTTCTTTTCTTTCTTCTTTTCTTTCTTTTTTCCTTTCTTCCTTCCTTCCTTCCTGCCTTTTTTTCTTTTCTTTCTTCCTTTTTCCTTTCTTCCTTCCTCCCTTTCTTTCTTTTATTTCTTCCTTCCTTCCTGCCTATCTTTCTTTTCTTTCTTCTTTTCTTTTTTTTCCTTTCTTCCTTCCTTCCTTCCTGCCTTTTTTTCTTTTCTTTCTTCCTTTTTCCTTTCTTCCTTCCTCCCTTTCTTTGTTTTCTTTCTTCCTTCCTTCCTGCCTTTTTTTCTTTTCTTTCTTCCTTTCTTTTTTCTTTCTTTCTTCCTTCCTTCCTGCCTTTTTTCTTTTCTTTCTTCCTTTTTCCTTTCTTCCTTCCTCCGTTTCTTTTTCTTTCTTCCTTCCTTCCTTCCTTTTTTCTTTTCTTCCTTTCTTTTTTCCTTTCTTCCTTCCTTTTTCTTTTATTTCTTCCTTCCTTCCTGCCTTTTTTTTCTTTCTTTCTTTCTTTTCTTTCTTCCTTCCTTTTTTCTTTTCTTTCTTTCTTCTTTTCTTTTTTCTTTTCTTCCTTCCTTTCTTTCTTTTATTTCTTCCTTTTTTCTTTTCTTCCTTTCTTTCTTTTATTCCTTCCTTTCTTTTATTTCTTCCTTTCTTCCTTCCTTTTTTCTTTTCTTCCTTTCTTTTATTTCTTCCTTTTTTCTTTTCTTTCTTCCTCTCTTTTTTCCATTTCTTTTTTTTTACTTCCTTTCTTCCTTTCTTTGTCTTTTCTAATTCAATAAAAGGTCAGTAAACGGACCTGCAGAAAATATTGATATCAGTAGGTCAAACTACACAATATGAGTGTGTGTTTAATTTGAAATCCAGTGTGTGGTACATGAATTACTGATAAAAAAAAAAGTGTTAAATTAACCTGTTAACTGCCAGCCCCCTTTATCAGCAAAAATGCCTCCATTGTAGTCTTGAGTTTCTTCCGGGAACGAACACGTCACAATATTCCTCATTATAATAATTCATACGCAGAATAAAGGGGCGGGGCCTGGTTGAGTTAGTTAGTAGTGTGTTAAACTGGCGGTTATGGTAAGGGGCGGGACATTTCCCAAACACACTCGAAGCGCTCGACCAATCACAACACACTGCTCCAGTCGACCAATCAGAGCACAGTGTGATTTTCAGAAGGAGGGGCTTCATAGAGACAGGAAGTAAACAGAGCGTTACTGACAGACTGGGAAGAGAGGAGCCGCAACAATGGAGAATATGAGGAAAATAATCAACATTCAAGCAGGAAAACCTGTTCTAGTAAAGCCTGAAACAACATTAAGACTGTAAAAGCATGCTGGTAATTTTATGTTTTTCCAACAAACCTAATACGTATTTTCCCATTCTATTATTAATAGAATACTGAACTTTACTTTGTTTATGCTGTCACTGTCATTAAAAAACAAGTTTATTATTCAATGACTGGGTTTTATAGAATAAAATGTCAACTAAATTTTGCAATTAGTTTAGATGTCATTTAAGTTTTATTGGTCACACCGTACGACATGTAGTGAACGGCTTTATACAACTCTCTGGACAGAAGACTAGGAATAAAAAGTTAAAAGTTTCTGAAAAATTAAGATTAAGAATTATATAAATCCAAATAATTTACAACACCATAGTATATTTATTAAAATCAGAAGAATTTAGGCCTACGACATAATAAAATATGGAGAGCAGTGGCGGTTCTGGGGGGGGCCAGTGCCCCTGTGACAACAAGCTTGGCCCCCTTGTGGCCCCCCTAAATGTGGAGTGTGAAATAATTTTTACAAAACTGTTTTTTGCTATCATTTTTTATCGTTGTATGCATATTATTTTTTATTATTCTTTCTTTGTGGACTTTGTTCACGTGACAATTCATCACATTCGCGGGAATCGCGGCAGAATAACGTCTGTCTCCTGCACGCGAGAGAAGAAGAAAGTTGGCAAATGTCAGTTCAGTTGTAAGTTCATTCTTTATGTGCGTAGGGGTGTGCGATGTGTATTGTCTATTATGATATTGTAATCAAAACTATTGTAGGAGGCACTGTGAGCTGATATCGTCCTTTCACTGCTGTGTGCAGTTCATAGGTAGGCTATGTCCCCAAATTAGTTTTTGTCTTATTATTATGTTCTTATATTAGAATATCACATCAGCAAGAGTGCCGTTTTCCCGTGCACAATTCAATTGCAGCTGTGTTATTGATGTTATAGGGCCTACAGCAGTTAAATTAACAATAAGTTAATATTGGGAGTTGCTTTTTAGACACAATATTGTCAATATTGTTTGTTTTCCCTTTATTTCGCCGACTAGAATTTCAAAATGAAACCGTAGCAGAGTCTCAATGCAACAGACAGCGATGATTTATTGACTGAAATCCGCGTTTTGAACGAATCACTTGCTTCTTTCCTGAATGAATCAGCCGTTTGAACGAATCGGTTGAATGAATGAATCCCTCAACTCACTTAAGACAGGGACTTGCCGCCGCCTACTGGCGGTTTTAGATTCATATTTCCTCAGTTTCCTCACTTTCACTTCATTGAGAAAGTGTTGCACTTTCAGCTGACGTAAGATTTCCAGAGCTCCTCATTCTGAAACATTTAATCATGCTTTCCACTCGTTAACCCTGTCGCCTCATTAACCTCTGAAGAATAATGAGAACTGAGACGCCGTTCATTATCACAGGACAGGTTTAGTTTTGTTGCATTATCAGCATGCGGTGTTGATGCGGCATGATATTTTTATTACACTTATACAGGAGAGACTGATGTTGTGTTTTATAGGATCATAACTTTTACAAATGTCCTGTCTTATTGAATGAGGGAGGGAGGGAATGAGGGAGATACAACAGGCTTATCATTTTGGTTGGATGGAACAAGTTTTGCACAATATTTTGCATCCAAACTGCCACAAAAAACAAATTTCATCAAAAGTATTTAGAAACATTACATGTTTTATATGACATTTTGCCCAAAGGACATAAAAGCATGTTAGTTACAAACTCACAATTGATGTGTTTCCATCCAAAGTTACGGATTTTACTTAACACACACTCACTCACTCACACACTCACTCACACACACACACACACACACACACACACAGACTCACCTACATACACTCATTCACACATACACACACACTCACTCACACACCCACTTTCACTCACACACACACACACACACACCTACATACACTCATTCACACATACACACACACTCACTCACACACTCACTCACACACACACACACACACTCACTCTCACACACACACACACACACACACACACACACACACACCTACATACACTCATTCACACATACACACACACTCACACACTCACTCACACACTCACTCACACACACACACACACTCACTCACACACACTCACTCACTCACTCACACACACACACACACACACACACTCACCTACATACACTCATTCACACATACACACACTCACTTATTCAAACTCACACACACTCACTTTCACTCTCTCACACACACTCACTTTCACTCACTCACTCACACAAACACTCACTTACACACACACACACTCACTACTCACTTACACTCTCTCTCACACACACACACACACACACTCACACTTACACTCTCACACACACACACTCTCACACACACACACACTCACTCTCTCTCACACACTCACTGAAGCAGCACTGGATTATTGTCATTGATCTGAAGCGTTGATGTTCTTTAGTCACTCTTACAAGCGTCTGAATGTGTTTAAATTAGAAACTTCAAACAAATGATGCCGGAGTTTTCTCACAACTAACTAATACGCTTTCATTTGTTTAATATTAGTTAACTGCAATTAGTTAACATGAACTAACAATGAAAAATCATTTATTAATCAGTTCATGTTCATTTTAACATTTACTAATACATTTTTAAAATCAAAAGTTAATATTAATATTATCATATTATTGGACCTGAGCTGACATGAATGAAAAGTTCCATTTTTTATTGACTAATAACAAAGATTAATACATATTGTAACAAATGTATTGCGCATTGTTAATTAATGTTAATTAATGCATTAAAGAAATTTCTTTCTTCTGCTGAACACAAAAGAAGATATTTAAAAAAATGTTGATAAGCAGAAAGTTTCCTGTAGCCATTGAGTATTTTCCCCTGAAATGTTACAGTTGGACGTTCATCTGACACTTTTTAAATGTTACTTGTTTCAGAACATTCCGAAAACATTCAAAAGTAACATTTCCATAACGTTTGAAGAATAAGATGGAATGTTCCCTTAACGTTCACATGATCAAGAAAAAAACATTTTGAGAAACTACATTTTGAGAACATTCAGTAAAACTTACTCCAATATTCTTTATTTACAAGATAGAAATGATTTTTAAAGTTGGTTCTGAGAGGATGAGATGTATTATTATCTGTTGTTTTTGTGCAGATGGAGGATCAGCTTCAGCGCTTCTGCTGTTTGTTCAGTAGTGCAAGAGAACAGAAGACTTTCCTTTTTTTGGGTTTGTCTTTTATTTTTCTCTAGTCTTTTCAACCTTCAATCCTCTGACTGTATAATGTCGTGTTAGTATTGTTTAAGGCTTACATTTGACTGAGGTTTAACTGCTCTTTAGTTTTTTCCATTTTAATCACTTTTTTTTTGTGATTGTTCACCCAAATATGGAGATTCCATCATCATTTTCAAGCCCATTGACTTGTATTGTATTTGCATGGACAAACACAAACTACAGATCCAGTGTTTTTGGATTATTGCCGTTTTATAGGAAATTTTGCCCTAAAAGTTTTTTAAAAAAATATTAATTTTGTGTGGTGACTATAACTTTTTATATAATATTCGAATCTGTGCACACTGTAAAAAAAAAAAAAAAAATCAATGAGCCATAACAACGTGTTTTTTACATTATTTGAACTCATCAAAAAAAATTTGTTATACGGACTCATTTTTTAAAAGTCAGTTTAATAATTTAAGTTTAATTGACTTAAACTTCCAATTTTTTACAGTGCACATTTATGCAAATTTTACACATCTTGTTATTTTAAAAGTTTGCATGGGTTAAGTCATAATATTTTCTTGTTTAATGGATTAATGGATGGATGTATTATTGATCATGGGAAATCAATGGGTTATTTCACCTTCTCCCCATGAGAGAAAGCCTAAAAATCACTAACAATTAAATATAAGATGGGAAACAAACACTACAAACATCTGTTTTCTGGCCAGCGCTACAGGGGAGCATAAAGAAAAGCTTGATTACCAGAAGAACCGCTGCAAAAACGACATAAATAGAGCGTGTTTGTCGTCTTATGGAGCTCTGCTTTTCATCTCTTCTGATTTGTGTTGCCATGACAACGTCTCAGCTAACAATGAGTCCCATCAGTGTGTGTGTGTGTGTGTGTGTGTGTGTGTGTGTGTGTGTGTGTGTGTGTGTTTATCACCATCATCCTGTAACAGCACTTCTCCTATGAGGATGATGATGATAGAAATATCATATATATAAGATACTGCATTTTCACTTTTTACATTGTGACATTATTTTTGTCAATTAATATGCATTCTTCTCTCAGATGTTGATGGACTGGTTTGATCTGAGATTGATGAGAGATGATGTGACGTATAGAAGGTCGTGACCCTGCAGATCATCATCAGCACAGACTGTTATTGTGCAAGTTTTTATCAGTTCATGCATGCGAATATTGCTGGAAAGCAAACCTATGATCTTGGCATTGCTAGATGGTGCATATATATATTTATATATACATGCCTATCTATCCAGTTTGCTTGTTCGTTCGTTCAATTGTTAGTTAGTTAATTCATTTGTTAGATCATTATTTTGTTCGTTAGTTAGTTCCTTAAATAGTTAGTTCGTTCATTAGTTTGTTCGTTTGTTAGTAAGTTTGTTTGTTAGTTCGTTCATTAGTTTGTTCGTTTGTTAGTAAGTTTGTTTGTTAGTTCGTTCATTAGTTTGTTCGTTAGTTTGTTAGTAAGTAAGTTTGTTTGTTTGTTAGTAAGTTCATTAGTTAGTTTATTAGTTCATTGGTTAGTTAGTTGGTTAGTTAGTTAGTTTGTTTGTTAGTTAGTTAGTTAGTTAGTTAGTTAGTTAGTTAGTTAGTTAGTTAGTTAGTTAGTTAGTTAGTTAGTTAGTTTAGTTAGTTAGTTAGTTAGTTAGTTAGTTAGTTAGTTAGTTACTTCGTAGACTTGTGCAACATCGTTTTTGGCCTGCTTATATCATGCAAAGAAATTATGAACACATGCAAAAACAAGAGAGAAGATGTTTGAGAAGTATTAAAGTTAAAGGTTTACTGTTTTTATCTGACTTTTTGTTTGTTTTTCAATGTGATTTTTGGTTAATTGTATTGAATCTAATCAGGTCCAATTTGACCCAGAATATTATGATTGTACGCATAATTTGAACACATCAAGGTTTAAAATGCTTCCCTGAGAATATCTCTCGGTTTACTGACTGCAACCAAAAGTTCTTCCTCAGTATCTTTGTCTTATTGTCCAGTACAAATATCTAAAGATTCTTATATCAAGGTATGTTTTATTGGAGAAGCAAAATGACTGAAAATATTAAGTCTTGTTTTCTGAAAAAATCATCAAATCATTAAAATAATAATAAAAACATCTGTCAGTGGGAGCAGAAAAATAAACTCAAATGAAAGGGAAAACTTGTTTCTTGTTTTAACCACAAACTCACTTCGGGTTTTGTCAGGTGTGTGTGTGTGTGTGTGTGTGTGTGTGTGTGTCGAATGCATCTGACATTAATCTTGATTTGATCTGCAGGTCTGGAGCGGCTCTCGTGTGTCTCAGGAGAAACACACACACACACACACACACACGTGACGAGTCTCATTCAGCCGAGTGAAAGCTTGATTCACAGGCTCTTTCTCTGTGTTGTGGATGGGGTTTAATAGGGTGTGTTAGGCTGATCTGTTCACTCCTTTGACAGATTACACTTTGAGAACTCAATTTTTTTCCTGTTCCACAATACAATTCAACTCTATTTTTTGAATGTTTGACACATAAGTGAGTATGTGAGTGAGTGTCAAATCTTATTTGACACATAAGATTTGCCTGTAGTGCTGAAATTCTCCACTCTTGTGTTTTTGTTGCAGATGTTTCTAAACCACTGTGTGTTTCTGTGTCTTTTGAAGGTTGTGTATGAGTATAAAACATGTTGACAGGAAACTGCAGAGTAACACGCTCACATCAGCAAAAACTGCTAATCGTAGACGGTTTGGAAACTGGAGAGAAGTTAAATTTTAAATTTCTAGATTCAATAAATTGAGTCAAAACTGGCGCTGATGTTCCCCAAATAACAGTCAGAAAGTATTTATGTGTGTATTTTACGAAGCAAATGCTGTTAAAGGTTTCATACACTGTAAAAAAAAATTCCCCATATTTCCCCACTTCCTTCCTATCAGATGTTGTTGTTTCTCTGAATCTGATTTACTCTTTATCATAATTATGTTTAATTGAACAGTGGACTGATTAGTCAATGTTATCATGAATACTGGATTATATCTTTTAAGTAATAAAATTAGCAGTTGTGTGGGAGATACAGGATTAATTTCTACATTAGTTCCTCCAGTGCTTTCTGTCAGTGTCATATTCATCTTAGTTTTACTTAAAGTACTAGTAATGTTTGTGTGTAAAGCTGCTTTGGGACAGTACGTATAAAAATGCTTTACAAGTAAAATGAGTTTTAAGCATTATCAGTGATTTGGCTGTAAGAAGGTGCTGAAATTCTCCACTCTTGTGTTTTTTTGCAGATCTTTCTAAACCGCTGTGTGTTTCTGTGTCTTTTGAAGGTTGTGTATGAGTATAAAACATGTTGACAGGAAACTGCAGAGTAACACGCTCACATCAGCAAAAACTGCTAATCGTAGACGGTTTGGAAACTGGAGAGAAGAAGTTAAATAAATAAATTGAGTTAAAACTGTCGCTGTCACGATGTTTCAGAGGCGCTGATGTTCCCCAAATAACAGCCGGAAAGTCTTTATGTGTGTATTTTACGAAGCAAATGCTGTTAAAGATTTTATACACTGTAAAAAGAAATCTGTTAATATGATAAAAAAAAATATATGGTAGCAAAAATTACATTTTATTTACAACTTTCATTTACAGTAATATATAAAGATTTTTAATATTCTGCTCACCAAGGCTGCATTTATTTGATTAAAAACACAAAAAAAAACTGATATATTGTGAAATATTATTACAATTTAAAATAACTGTTTTCTATGTGAATATATAGTAAAGTGTAATTTATTCCTGTGATCAAAGCTGAATTTTCATCATTATTACTCCAGTCTTCAGTGTCACATGATCCTTCAGAAATCACTATAATATGATGATTTGATGCTCAAAAAAAACCATTCCTTTTTATTATCTATCTTGAAAACAGTTGTGGACAATTTTGTTCAGGATTCTTTGCATCAGAAATATGCTAATTTACCAAAATACTAAAATCTGCTTTTTTACCTTTATAATATATACTGACAATCACCTTAAAATCACAAGTAAAGAGAAAGGCATGTGAAAAATCAAAGTCTTTTCCACAAGCTGAAAATGCTAAACACCACACATGACACTAAAATAGTGCAAAAAACATTAATTTCACAACATAAGATGGAACATAAAACCCTAATGTACATAACTGATAACAACGTGTTATTTCGATTAAAAACCATCAAGGTCTAACACACAAAAAGTACTGGGAATGACAGATTATGATTTACACTGTAAATTATAAGATGACGTACTTTTTCACTTCCAAAAATAGTATTTTACTGTATTATTCCATGATATAAATGTATAGAGTCGGGGAACGTCCCCAATTAAGCAGCATTTTTACAGTAGGCCTATTTCATATTTCAAAATACGTTTCATATTTTACAGTGTTCCAGGCAGACAGATTAGTCTTTGCTAACATGTTTGTGAATATATAATACAGAATTTAAAATGCAATTTTATGCTGACTTCATTTAATCACCAAAAGGAGGTAAAGTTGTGTTATTTAAGTGAGTGTTATGATGAATATGACACACGCGTCTCTCATGTGACAACATTGTCCTGTAAAACTCAAGCCTTGTGTATTTTTTCCAGGAAAAAAACGTTTAAATATGTAATTTTGGTGATCAAAGATGAGTTTTAAGGGATAAAATTATTGACTACAGGGGGACTTTAAGAAAAACTGAAAAGGTGCCAGGATATTATCCGTTAATTTGAGTGTGTGTGTGTGTGTGTGTGTGTGTGTGTGTGAGTGAGTGAGTGAGTAGAAAGAGAGAGAGAGAGAGAGAGAGAGACTGCAGATCGTCTTCGCATCGCTATTGGCTTCTTGATCCTCAGCGCCGCGCACCTCTCGCGCGCAGTGATGCTCGCACCTGTCCCGACCCGCAGCATCATCAGCATCATCATCATCAGCAGCAGCGGATCTCCATGACGACAGCGCTTCCAGCATGGTGCAGAAATCCCGCAACGGCGGCGTGTTTCCCGACGCCCCGCCGGCCGAGAAGAAGCTGAAGGTGGGCTTCGTTGGGCTGGACGCGGGCGCGACGGACTCGAGCCGAGACGGCGCGTTGCTGATCGCGGGCGCGGACGCGTCGAAGCGCGGCAGTATCTTGAGCAAACAGAGATCCAGCATCTCCGGGAAGAGGCCGCCGAAGCGCAACGCGTTCTACCGACGCCTGCAGAATTTCCTCTACAATGTTCTGGAGAGACCGCGCGGATGGGCGTTCATTTACCACGCTTACGTGTGAGTCTCTGCACCTTTAAGTGTTTTAAGTGTTTCTTCTGCCGATGGCCATCAAAACAAAGAGCTTCTCAAACCTCTGTGTCTGTCAGCATCTCTTCACGCGCTTGGCGAGATGGTTACACGATGCTTCTAGCTGTAGAAGAACTGTTTTGAGCATCACTGGAACAAAGCTTCTTTAATATTAATAGTTCAGTCAGGAGCCAGATCTACCCAAACCCTTTAATAGATTGTTTAGTATCGATTCTGAATGTGCCTTGTGGAAAAGCGCTTCATGTTTAATATGTTTGGCAGGATTGTTCTATTAATAGATGATGTTACTTTCCTTCCGGTTGTTTATGTGAATATCTGCACCTTTAAGTGTTTCTTCTGCTAACGGACATCAAAACAAAGAGCTTCTCAAACCTCTGTGTCTGTCAGCATCTCTTCACGCGCTTGGCGAGATGTTTACACTTATTTATTCATTCTTATAGCACATTTTAGTGCAACACGGGTGCCCAAAGTGCTTCACAATAAAGAAGAACAATCAATACATAAAGAAAAAAATACATAAGAAACCCGTTCTCACATACACTCTCAGAAAAAAAGGTACAAAAGCTGTGACTGTGGCTGTACCTTTTCAAAAGGTACACCTTTGTACCTAAAGAGTGCATATTAGTCCCTCAAAGGTATAGCCTACATATTGGTACCAAAAGTGTACATATTAGTGCCTAAATTGTACCTATTAGAACCCTTTTGAAGGGTACCGTCCCAATGACAGCTTTTGTACCTTTTTTTCTGAGAGTGTAGCACAGTTTAGTGCAACACGGGTGCCCAAAGTGCTTCACAATAAAGAAGAACAATCAATTCATAAAGAAAAAAATCCATAAGGCGCACTCGAAACCCGTTCTCAGCTTTAACAGATGTGATTTTAGCCTAAATTTGAAAGTAGTTATATCTAATGGAGACGGGGAGATCATTCCAGTGATAAATCGCTCTTATATTTATCTTTTTTCCTGCTGACAGAAGACCTGATTCTCTGATCTCAAGGATCTGGGGTTGAGTATATGTTGACAACGTGTTGGACATGTACAAATGTGCCTGATCGTGAAGAGCCTTAAAATCAAGAATAAGAATCTTACACGATTGTTCTAGCTGTACAAGAACAGTTTTGGGCATCACTGGAACAAATCTTCTTTAATATTATTAAATAATGTGTGTGTGTGTGTGTGTGTGTGTGTGTGTGAGAGAGAGCTCTGCAAATGAATTTTCACTATATTCATTGACTTCCATTCATTTTTTTATTGAATTGATTGAATTACGATTGAATTTTTACTTAGAATTCCAATTAGAGAGCTCTACAATTAAATTCTTACTAGTAAAAATGCAAGTTCAGAGCTCTCTAATTGAATTTTTACTATTAAAAACACCACATTAAAGATATGTATAATTACAGAGCTCTGTTATTGAAAGAGAGAGCTCTGCAACTGCATTCTTTATAGAAAGAACTGAATTAGAGCTCTTTAATAATAAACGTTAATAATAAGAACTAAATTGTAGAGCTCTCAATTAAATTTTTTTTTTAATGATTTATCTTTTTTTCCTCCAATGTTTGTGTGTAAAGCTGCTTTGGGACAGTACGTATAAAAATGCTTTACAAGTAAAATGAGTTTTAAGCATTATCAGTGATTTGGCTGTAAGAAGGTGCTGAAATTCTCCACTCTTGTGTTTTTGTTGCAGATGTTTCTAAACCGCTGTGTGTTTCTGTGTCTTTTGAAGGTTGTGTATGAGTATAAAACATGTTGACAGGAAACTGCAGAGTAACACGCTCACATCAGCAAAAAACTGCTAATCGTAGACGGTTTGGAAACTGGAGAGAAGAAGTTAAATAAATAAATTGAGTTAAAACTGTCGCTGTCACGATGTTTCAGGGGCGCTGATGTTCCCCAAATAACAGCCGGAAAGTCTTTATGTGTATTTTACGAAGCAAATGCTGTTAAAGGTTTTATACACTGTAAAAAGAAATCTGTTAATATGATAAAAAAAAAATATCGTAGCAAAAATTACATTTTATTTACAACTTTCATTTACAGTAATATATAAAGATTTTTAATATTCTCACCAAGGCTGCATTTATTTGATTAAAAATACAAAAAAAAACTGTTCCATGATATAAATGTATAGAGTCGGGGAACGTCCCCAATTAAGCAGCATTTTTACAGTATTTCATATTTCAAAATATGTTTCATATTTTAGTGTTCCAGGCAGACAGATTAGTCTTTGCTAACATGTTTGTGAATATATAATACAGAATTTAACATGCAATTTTATGCTGACTTCATTTAATCACCAGAAGGAGGTAAAGTTGTGTTATTTAAGTGAGTGTTATGATGAATATGACACACGCGTCTCTCATGTGACAACATTGTCCTGTAAAACCCTTTTGAGCGCTTCTGTCTTTCTGCAGCCACAGTCAGCACTCTCTGATTAATACTCATCATTATAGTGTGTGCGTGTGTGTGTGTGAGTGAGGTGAATGTGTGTGTGCGTGCGTGCGTGTGTGTGTGTGTGTGTGTGAGTGAGTGAGTGAGTGAGTGAGTGTGTGTGCGCGAGTGAGTGAGTGTGTGTGTGTGTGTGTGTGTGTGTGTGTGTGTGTGTGAGAGTGTGTGTGTGTGTGTGTGTGTGTGTGCGTGTGTGTGAGTCGAGGTGAATGTGTGTGTGCGTGCGTGCGCGTGTGTGTTTGTGTGTGTGTGCGTTTGCGTGTGCGTGTGTGTGTGTGTGTGTGTGTGAGAGGTGAATGTGTGTGTGTGTGCGTGCGTGTGTGTGTGTGTGTGTGTGCGTGCGTGTGTGTGTGTGTGTATGTGAGTGAGGTGAATGTGTGTGCGTGCGTGCGAGTGTGTGTGTGTGTGTGTGTGTGCGTGTGTGTGTGTGAGTCGAGGTGAATGTGTGTGTGCGTGCGTGCGAGTGTGTGTGTGTGTGCGTGTGCGTGCGTGTGTGTGTGTGTGTGAGTGAGGTGAATGTGTGTGCGTGCGTGCGAGTGTGTGTGTGTGTGTGTGTGTGTGTGTGTGTGTGCGTGTGTGTGTGTGAGTCGAGGTGAATGTGTGTGTGCGTGCGTGCGAGTGTGTGTGTGTGTGCGTGCGTGTGTGTGTGTGTGTGTGTGTGAGTGAGGTGAATGTGTGTGTGCGTGCGTGCGAGTGTGTCTGTGTGTGTGTGTGAGTGAGTGAGTGAGTGATTAAGTGAGTGAGTGAGTGTGCGCGAGTGAGTGAGAGTGTGTGTGTGTGTGTGTGTGTGAGAGAGTGAGTGAGTGAGTGAGTGAGTGAGTGAGTGTGTGCGTGAGTGTGCGAGTGAGTGAGTGTGTGTGTGTGTGTGTGTGTGTGTGTGTGTGTGTGTGAGAGTGAGTGAGTGTGTGCGTGTGCATGAGTGAGTGAGTGTGTGCGTGTGCGTGCGAGTGACTGTGTGTGTGTGTGTGTGTGTGTGTGTGTGTGTGAGAGTGAGTAAGTGAGTGTGTGTGTGCGTGTGTGTGTGTGTGTGTGTGTGTGTGTGTGTGTGTGTGTGTGTGTGACCTCTCAGCTCAGGTGTGAATCAGGCACCACCATTTAAGTTTGCTGTGAAAAAAGCAGCATGGTCTCAGGCCGACAGAGACGTGTTCGGGCAATCTGCCCTGCGGCGTCACTGACACACACACTGACACACACACTGATTCATGAGCTGGTTTATATGGAGCTGTTCGTGTGCCACACATTATAGTGATGAAGGAGACGTACACCTCATAAACACCTGCTGGAGGTTTTTTCATGTATTGATATATGGTGACCAATAGGGGTGTCCTATTCGATACATATCACGATACTGAACTCACGATAAGATATTATTGTGATACTCCAAGACATATGATAAAAGGTTAACAAAAAATATACTGTTGATTAAAATGCAAAATTTGATATTACATTATGTGTGTAAATGAATAGACTTGGACTTGGTGCTGTAACCCAATGCACAGGATAATAGAGACACCAGAATAACAATATTCATGATTCTGAAGCTGAAAATACAGAATTATTTTAGACAAATATTCTTGCACTCTTTCACTGACTAGATATATTTAAAATAATGTAGGCCACTGTTTACTGGTAACATCAGGCATTATCAGGACCCATTGCATTATTAGACATTATATTCAACAATACATTATATTCAAGGATACATATTTTTGCATTTTTGTTTTGCGATATATTGTTACACCCCTATTTATTCCAGCTTTAAGTGTTGATGTGAATGTTAGATATTTCATAACTGATTTGTGTACAAAAGATGAGCTCTTTTGTTTCTTTACTACTATTTATGTGGCATAACCTTGTATTATATTTGTTCATTAGGTTTGTATAAAGGCTTGAAAATAATATGATTAATATGATTTGTGGGAATGTACCTGACCAAAAGCTTGAAATAATTCATATTTTTAATTAATTAATCATAAATGTTTCTTGAGCATCAAATCATCATATTATACTGATTTCTGAAGGATCATGTGACACTGAAGACTGGAGTAATGATGCTGAAAATTCAGCTTTGATCACAGGAATAAATTACACTTTACTGTATATTCACATAGAAAACACATGATTTAAATGGCAATAATATTTCACAGTAGGTAGTGAAGTGAAGCAGAGGACTGTGTCTGTCAGTCAGGGTTGTAAAGCCCAGTTTTATGGGTCAAAGAACGAACAAACGTCCTATTAGAGGGAAAAACAACATACAGGATAAATGAAGGACTGGATTTGGTTTCTGCGGAGTAAAACGATGCTCTTGCTGTTTGAATGGGTCGAATTGCAGCATCTAAAAGCTGCTATTTCAGTCACACAACCGCCTGAGACGATGCTGTCGGCAGAAACCATGAAGTCAACATGAAACAGCATTTGTAACTCATTTTACCGTCGTAAAATGACATATTTTCTGAGTGAAACTGGATTAAGCCGTCTGTGCTGGTCTTTGGCTTTGGTCCATTTAAACACTCGCATATTATTTATTCCCACAGTGTGAAAAAATCGCTATGGACATATACATATATATATATATATATACATATATATAACATAATTTTGGCCATTAAACCTCCTGCCGATTGCAGCTGCTCTGGTCATTTAAACGTGAGCCTGTGTTTGTAACAGAACGCCTCCATCATTTAATCTACACACAGATCAACTAAATGAAAGATGTGCATGTTTGTGCTGGCGAGAATCATGAGCATCAGAAATATCAGAGACTTGATGAGGCTCGACTCTTTTGATTTGAGCCAGTAAGAAACCACCTAGCAACCACCTAGAACACCCTAGCAACCACCTAGCAACCACCTAGAACACCCTAGCAACCACCTAGCAACCACCTAGAACACCCTAGCAACCACATAGCAGCAGCCTGGCAACTTTTTGTTCTTGCATCTATATTATACCCAATTTGTTGTGTTGAGTAATTGAAATTTAAACGCGGGGCTACAGAGAATCTAAAGACTTTTTTATCCAAAAAGAAAAAATCTGTTTAATTCAATGCTATATTGAATTATATTATACAGTTGTAATCGAAAGTATCCCCCCCCCCCCGCAAATCAGGTTTATTGTCACAATGTACCGACTTTCAGCGGTTTGCAATGAACAAATCAAACAAAAGTAATTGAAATAGCTCAACCCAACAAATGTTTCAAGTGCATCGATTCTATATATATATATGTGTGTGTGTGTGTGTGTGTGTGTGTGTGTGTGTGTGTGTGTGTGTGTGTGTGTGTGTGTGTGTGTGAGACGCCATCGATTACTCATGGTGCTCGTGCTGTTGAAAGCGTTATAATGCTGTGTTCTTATTATGCAGGTTGGATCAGCATTTTATTTTATTTTTAGCATTTTACTTATAATGTTAGTTGAGGTTTGTTGTTCATGATTTCCAGCCTCTCTGTACAGATCAGACTGAAATGCTCTGCTTTTAACATTGTGAACTGGAAACAGGACAACCTTGAGTAGTTTTCTCCATCTTCCGTTTTTATAATGTTTTAATGTGTTTCTGCTCACCAGTCCTGCATTTAATTGTTCAAAAAATACAGTAAAAGTATTATTACAATGTAAAACAGCTGTTTTCTATGTGAATATATATTAAAATGTAATTTATTCCTGTGATCAAAGCTGAATTTTCAGCATCATTACTCCAGTCTTCAGTGTCACATGATCCTTCAGAAATCAGTATAATATGATGATTTACTGCTTTCACAATATTACAGTTTTTTTACTGTATTTTTGATTCCAAACTTTTGTAGTGTACGTATATGCCAACTGGAATTATAATGCATATATCATACTTCCTTATTTTTTACCTCAGTGTAACTGTAAGGCTCAAGTTTATAAACACCAAAAGATGTTGTTGGCATGTAAATCTGAGGATCATTTTTGCAAATCGTTGGCATCAATAAGTCATATTTGAGTCATTCTTCAAGTGTAGTTTTGTAGTTTTTGTTTGTTTTTGTTAATTTATTTCACAATTTTAGATCTTGAATGATTGAAAATCTCCAATCTAAGTTTAAACTTCTAAGTCCAAACAACTTGCTGCAGGTTCTTCACTGGTTGTTTAATCACATATACAGTATTAGTAAAATGATGAACACTTAGTAAAGCACTTCTTTAAATCACTTTATTACTCTGATCTTGTGTCGGTTGTTCCTGAAATCTTCATTCCTGTGGGATCAGCAGTTTGAGCATGGCTCATATTTGATCATATTTGTCGTGTCACTGTGAACAGTGTGTCTTCAGAGGGTCGTGACGAGCTTCACGTCATTAATCTCACAGCAGCTGTTATTAATTACTGTAATAATTACTGTAATCAGGAGCTCAGGAGCATCAGGCCTCCGACTCAACAATCTTACAGTAAATTAACGCAGGAGGTTTAATGAGCGCGCTAATGTACGATTGTGTGTGCGTGTGTGTGTGTATGTGTGTGTGTCATAGATGGAGAGAAACCAGCATCTATCTATCTATCGATCTATCTATCTGTCTGTCTATTTTAGAGAAAATTATACTGGTTTATTTGAAACTTGATACTTAGAAATTATTAAAAATGATTAAGATTAAAGTTTAAAAAATCTCCCAAAATCCATGACTCTGCAAAAACGATGTTGTTTCTTGCTGTGTTGTAGCTAATCACTGCTGTTTCATTCGGGAAATGTGAAATGTCATTTTTCTCTTTGGTTTCTTTCTCCATCCAAATCAAGAGAGTGAGAAGAGAAGAGAAGAAGAGGAAAGACACGTGATGTGAATCCATTAATGTAAATGAGCGGAAATACAGCAGTTTCCTGTGATTGACCGCTCAATTATCTCAAGAAAACCATCATGAGTAATATCAGTTTTATAAAGCATGTGAGTTTAGATGAGGTAATGTGTGTGTGCCTGCGTGTGTGTACGTGCGTGCGTGTGTGTGTGTGTGTGTGTGTGTGATACTGGTAATCAGTGACTTAACACTGCAGTTATGGGGCTAGTGGATGAAATTGAAATTTCCACCAATGTTTTAATGCATCTCTCCCTGAACTCACACATTAAACACTCTGAGCTCAATGATCCTGAACCAGTGTTTCATTCCACTGGAAAATCACTTGCATCCCAGATGTCTCTCGCGCTGAGATGTGTTTTCTGCAGACGCTCTTCTCTGCATTGATGTGGTTTTTTGTTTGTGGTCGATAATCTATAATTAGATTGTAGTTTTGTCATCTAATCCACTGGACAGAGAGTGGAGAGCGGTTTGCTGGATTCAGAAACACGAGCCGCACTCATGCAGGCGCAAATGAAATGTTTTATACATGCTTGAAGTTATAGACGGTGTGTGTGTGTGTGTGTGTGTGTGTGTGTGTGTGTGTGTGAGATAGGTAGGTTTAGGGGTTGGGTTAGTGTTAGGGATATATAAGAATATACAGTTTGTACAGGATCAAAATCATTACGCCTATGGAGAGTCCCCACAAAGATAGTGAACCAGACTGTGTGTGTGTGCGTGCGTGCGTGCGTGCGTGCGTGCGTGCGTGCGTGTGTATTTGTTTGGTAAATTTCATCCCATGTTTTGAGTAAAAACGACCTAAATTAACAGCTATGACACACGAGGTAAAGTCTGTTTGTCAGTACATTACACGGCTAGTAACTATAAGCTTAATACATAATAGTTTACAACTAAATAACTAAAACTAATAGTTTCAACTAAAAACATTAAGTAAACTTCAGTTTTTCTTAGGTAAGTAGATGTGACACAATTAAATTAAGTATAAACTACTGTAAATGTTTACCATTTATGTTACTTTAACTCATTTTAATTAAGTAAATTTAACAAGCAGCAAAAAATGTTTACAGTGATGACAAATAAAATATGTTTAAGTTTTTTTGTATTTTGTTTATTTTAGTTAACATTTATTTTGTTTCAAGCTTATGGTTTCAGTTTTTGCCATCAATAATAACCTTGATTCTTGGGAAAACATATGATTGGTACATTGAGAAGTTTGCCTGGCAACAAAGACAGACAAAAGAGATTTAATTCCCAGGCAAAGTGTCTTATTGGCTGTTCCGTTCTCATCTTTCTCTCTGTGTGTGTGTGTGTGTGTGTGTGTGTGTGTGTGTGTGTGTGTGTGTGTGTGTGTGTGTGTGTGTGTGGTTGCTTGCCTGTTCTTGCTTGTTCTTTTCATCTAATCACCAGCTAATTAATCCTGGTTAAACAGAACAGTTCGAACTCATGTTCCCCTTGATATTCATTAGTAGAATCTGCTAAGCAAGATGTTTGTGAGTGTAAAAATAGACCTAGAGAGGCATACACTCGTCTGCGATCTGGGTTTTGCACACTCGACCGGCGGAGCCGAACGTAACACACTTTCTCCAGGATTAAACTGAGTGAGATGATGTTGTGGAAACAGAGAAATCAAGAGTGTCGTGTTTTCATCAGTACAGAATCATCAATATCAATCACGGTTACTGAATCTGTGTGAATATTAGATTCTCACCGTTCCATGAACCTCTACTGTGAGCTTGTAGAAATAATGAGATTCCTGTATTATCATAGAGCGCACAGACTCATGTTGAGAAGTGAAGTCTATATTTGAAGATTTGATCATCAAAGTACTTCAAATATATGAAAATAATACACAAAAGTACCAAACTTTAGCATATTACTGCAACTATTTTTCTTTCTTTATATATATTGTATATATACTATAGTATATTTTTATTTATTTATTTATTTATTAAACCTGTGCCAAATCGTGTGTGTGTGTGAATGAGCAGGAATAATGCTAAGAAAGAGAGAGAGAAAGATATTATTTAAATATAATTTGCCTTTAACAGTTTTTAATGTTTTGTGCTTTCTAATGAAACTGTGTTAAATCTAATAGTTAACCGTTTTTTATATTTTATTAAAAAAATATATTTTTATATTTTTAAAGTCCCCCTGTAGTCAATCATTTTATTCCTTAAAACTCATCTTTGATCACCAAAATTACATATTTAAACGTTTTTTC
>JAVALU010000299.1:0-62440 GCA_030770095.1 Gila robusta
GGGCAGTTCGATCAGTCTGGGATTGATAATGTGGGAGCAGACATTCTGTCAAGTCAGGGGAATGGAGACTCCACCCTGAAACGGTGGAGTCGATATGGAGAGATTTTGGCCAAGCGGAGGTGGATTTGTTTGCCTCTCATGAGAACACCCACTGCCCGCATTGGTTTTCTCTCTCACATCCAGCTCCTCTCGGACTGGATGCCATGGTACAGATGTGGCCGAGGTCACGCCTGTATGCCTTTCCCCCCATCGCTCTACTCCCTGGGGTTCTTGAAAGGGTACGTATTAGCTTACTCCTTGTAGCCCCGTACTGGCCGGCCCGAGTTTGGTTTTCGGACATCATGAGTCTCCTGCCGGGTCCTCCATGGCAGGTTCCTATTAGGAGAGACCTCCTTTCCCAGGCCTGTGGTACAATATTTCACCCATGTCCGGAATTATGTAGACTATGGGTCTGGTCCCTGAGGGAGACCAACTCGAAAAATGTTGTCCTTTTAACCGAGGTTGTCCCTTTGGGGTCTGAGGTGTTTTCGGGGCTCTTGAGATGTTTTGACATGCCCTGACATTTGTGCTTATTTCAGCTACTTTAAGCTGCAACCACACTTTTGAAAAATCCCCAGAAATGGCATACACAAACTGAAGCGGATACAATTCATGAACCCGTTGTACTAAAAGCACAAGTATGATCTCATTTGAAAGCTAACACCTGGCAGTTTATTGTAAATGTAGAATTAATTATTGTCATAATGAAAAAAATAGTTATAAATAGCTTCAAAGTTTTGTAAAGTTATTAGAAATTAATTTTTATGAAACATCTTCATGAAAATAAAATTGAAGTTGGCATTGTAGCAATCTAGAAATGCACTGCAGCTAAAGCCACATGTCTGACCATGTTATATTTAAAATCTGAAGATGGTAAGTCTAAAACTCTGTATTTAGTTCAATGTTTTTCAAGATCATGTCATATGACTTTATTTTGATTAGACTCTAAAATGCAAACTGATGTTTATTGTCATCTTCTAAGCATCTATTCAGTCTATTGTCTCTATTGTTTTGTGGTGCAAACGAGCCCCATTCAGTGTCAGTCTTCCCTGCACACATTCACACATCTCCAGCCTGGTTATGGCTCTAAATATGCTTTTCTTTTGTCTGCATTATAATTACTAACGACTGGTTATTCACGCTGTTTTAATCCCTAATTTCTTTTACCAAAGTTCTCTCTTCACATTTTAAACTGTATCAAATGGCCTTTTTGAAAAAAGAAACATTTCAGTAAGCATTTATATTTAGAAAATTCATAAAAATAACAGCTAATGTGCTAGCAGGTGCACAGAGCAAGCTAACATGTTAGCTTAGCACACCATCAATACACAACAATTTATGAGATTATAAACTTACTTTATAGCGCAAGTCGAGTGTTTTAAATAACTTTCTCTGATCTGATTTGGCTTCAGATAAAAAAATCAGACAGAAAATATATTATTTTACAGCATTCTGCACAAATGATAGTCTATATATCGATTAGCATTACATTATAAATATAATCTATTATTATGAAAATACCTGACATGGCTCGAAGAACACAGGTAAATCAAATATCATTGCAATCATGTTTATTGTCTTCAAAACATCTTTATCTGCAGTGTTACGACCCCTTGGCTCAAGGAGTAGCAACATGAATGGAGAGGCCATACAACATAATCAAATTTGTACAAAGTTGTATTTAATTAGAATAATTAAACATGACTACATTAAAATAAAAACAAAATATAAAGATACACAAACAACAACATCAAGCCTTGGACTGGAGAGGATGAGAGAGTCCGCATGACAACCAAACAGCAAGACCAAGTTCCAAGCTGCCCCCAACAGCTATTCTCCAGCTTCTTATGAGCAGCATGGTTAATCACCGTCAATTCTCCACACCTGTTTCACAGCAATTAACCTGAGGACACAAATAGTGTTACCCAGAGACACCTACTGGACAAAATAAAATACTACACCCCGTGATCCATCACAGCAGTTACAGCGATCTCTGTTAGCTTTGTAAAGTCACGGACTTCCTGGAATGTCACATGGTTATGGCTCTTCTTCATGTGTTCCATATATGGACTATTACTGTGCATAGAGTGCCGGCGCCCTCAGGCTCCCAGTATGGATTGAAAACACAGTACATCAGAGTATCCAACGCTCATGATTACATCGACGCATTTGGGTATAAATTCAATAAATATTAGTCCTGTCTATAGATATCTGATGTAAACCTATGAGAATATATCAAAATTTCTCCAAATCTGCACATGTTTGAGCTAAAAGCCCTGAGGGACGTTGTTTTGTCAAGCTCTGTCATGACGATCGCACAGGAGTTTTTTTCTGAATGGAAGCGGCTGACGCTCATAATTCATATTAAAGGTAACGACTCATTTTTTAATTACATAACTCCTGACACAAATTAAGACATAACTGGTCAAATACTGAAACTTGAGTCTTATATCTTTTAAATGATGTATAGTTTGTCAAGGTAATAACATTAAATCTGATAGTAACTTTGAACTATTTAAAAAAAAAAACGCTTCAGTGCGCCCGCGCTCTGGTGAAGCTTAACAGGTTAAAACATACCATTTGCCAACATATACATTTGCTGTATTCAGCACAAACTCTGCTACAATAATATGTGAGCAAAATGGATGTACATGTTTGCATTTTATACAAAAAAAATAATATGCGTGGTTAGTATGTTTCGGGGAAAAAATGTCACCACAATAAGGCCATTTAACACATATTGAATAGTTGTCCACAATACTTTTGAGTTACTATTCTTGTAGGCTAGAATTTTTACTTCAAAATGAAGTGACAATCATTCTGACCACTCTTCCACAAACATCAATATAACGATTTAAATTTCTTACGTCAGTTTTTGGGTCAGCAGTGCGGTATGCGGGGTATGTGTGAATGGCCATGAATATTAATGTGATTTACACCTGGGAAGACTAAAGACACTCCCCCAATGGCTAATGGCCCAAGGTGCTGTGAGGCAGCCTGAACTAAGAATGATTCACTGATGAATAAAAAGTTAAAAAGAACAGCATTTATTCAAAATAGAAATCTTTCCTAAGAACATAAAGACTCATAGAAATACAGGCTGATGGTCGACCTGCTGGGCATTGCTGCCTGACGCACCTCCACCAGTGCCTTTTTTGCAGGTGTGCTCCACCTCTTTGGGCATAAAACGGGTCATCAGCTGGGGACCACCAGTCATGGATGTTTCGCTCCTTTAACCCCAGTACATCTCCTGGTGGCGGAGCGATGGCAGGGATCACTCCCTGCCACCCCCTGCTGATGCCCTAGGTCAGGGGTTCTCAAAGTCTATATTCAAAGGTCCAAATCAGAATTTTCATCAATGTCAAAGGTCCGAAACAATTTGGGGGGGGGGGGGGGGGGGTGGGTTGGATGGGGCTTACATGCGCTTCATGAGGCACGCACGCACATTTGCGCACAACACACGTAAGGTCGCTCTCTCCCTCTCTGTCGTGCGCGCGCTACACGGTTTGGAGCTCGCGAGCTCTACATTGCGGGAGATTTGAAATAATTTGCGGGCATCAGGGAGCCGCTATCAATATGCGGAGACTCCTGGAACTTCCGCGAGACTTGGGATATCTGTGAATGCATACCTCTCTGTCCAATCATCTTTGAAAACTCTATTTTCTTCATCAACTTTTCTTTTCCTGGACAATGACATCCTCCACACCCATTCAAACGCTTACTGCGGTAAAGTGTCGCGTCGCGCCCGATTACGTCAAAAGTCACACGCTCACTGGATTGTCATGGCAACTAAATCACGGAGGGAAACATTAAATATCTCGCCTTCGTTTTAATTTCGGACCATCTCAAAAAATAAACAAATGATTTTAACATGCGTTTATCAAAGTAGGAAATCCACACTTTTAATCCCTTACACACAATTGGTGCTCTTGAAACACGAAATGGAGGCGGGTCCGGATTGAATTCCCTCCGGGTCCGGATCCGGACCGGAGTCCGGACTTTGAGAAGCACTGCCCTAGGTGTTACTTGGCCCCCATCCCCTATGCTTCCTCCTTAGCCACAGCCAAAAGCTGCCCCTCTCGGCCTCCTCTGCCAGTTCTTTAATGGCTTTTCGACACCCTGCTCCTGTACATCCCATTTCGCGGAGCAGGCGAACCGTTGAGGACCCAACGAAGCCCCTACATCCCACTTCAACGGGACACGTGGTGGCTTTCCAGCCAGCCTCTCTGCAGTCTTCTACCAGATCTGCATACTTGGCACGCTTCCGCTCGTTGGCAGCCTCCATTCCCTCCTCCCATTGGACAGTAAGCTCCACCAACAAGATGGTCTTGCATGACTCTGACCACATGATCAGGTCTGGCCGGAGCAAAGTTTCCACGATCTCCCTGGGGAATTGGAGCTGCCTCCCCAGGTCGACCCTCATGTTCCACTCACTGCCAGATGAGAGGACCCTAGATGTTGCTCTCTGGTGAGGGTGGTTGATCTTTTCCCCGGCCCTTGCAAACAGAATGGGACTTCTCGTTGGCCCAAAGGTCTGCTATTAGCCTCCTGTCTACATGACTCTGCCACCTCTGCTAGCTTCCTCAACACCAGATCATGTCGCCACCTATAGCGACCTTGGGACAATGCTGTCTTGCAGCCCGACAGGATGTGCTGGAGGCTTGCATTGCTGGTACTGCAAAGGGGGCAAAGTTCTTCAGTGCCGAACCACTGATGGAGGTTTCTGGGACAAGGTAGGGTGTCATAAGTAGATCTAATCAGGAAGCTGAGCCTGGCTTGGGGGATCTTCCACAGATCAGACCATGACAAATGCCTGTCTGTGACTCCTTCCCATGACATCCAGCCTCCCTGCCGGCTCTGAGACACCGCCTTGATGTTAAGGCGCTCCTGCTCAGTCCTTGTCACTTCTGCCACCACCATGGCTCTCCGCTCTTCCTTGGAGGCCTTTGACCAGAAGAGGGGGGTCTTGCTCCTCCCAAGGCCTGCTCGACCCTCCTGGACTCTGCCGACTATTTCACAGTGTTTCAGCCTGCTAATTGCCATGTCGACCTCTTCCTGGGCTTTCCACTTCCTCCCTGTTTGTATATTAGGGCCAGCTGCTCTCACCAGTTGATCAGTGGATTCCCTCAGCTCCAGCACCATCCGAGCCTTCTCCTGCTTGTATCCCAGGCCAATGGATCGCAGTGGCAGCTGTAGTGTGTTCCTGCCAAAGAGGCCTACATCTGATAGGCATCTTGGCAGACCCAGCCACTTCCTGATGAATGAGTTTGCTAGCCCATCCATCTTGTTTGCCACCGAGGAGGGAACTTCACTCATCTTCAGAGGCCACATCACCCTTGGGTACAGTATGAACTGGTAGCTCCATACTTTATACTTGCCGGGGAGCTGGCTCTGATTGATCCTGGCGAGGCCATCTGCGAGCTGCTTCCTCACTGTTTCCCCCATCTGCCTATCAGAGAGGTCTGCTGTATAAATACGACCCAGGCTACGGACGGGCTGATTTGCCAGCAAAGGGATTTCTTCACCGCCTGCGACAAAGATGGTATGGTCATTTCTAACCCCTTTCCTGAGGGACAGGCTGCGTGATTTGGCGGGTTTGATCTTCATCCTCGCCCACCCCACAAGCTCGTCAATCCTCTTCAGCAGTCTTGTTGTACATGCTGCTGTCTGAAGAATGGTGGTAATGTCGTCCATATAGCCTCTCACTGGTGGTAGCCTTTGGCCTGATGGTAGCTTCATACCTCCAACCATCACCCTTGCCCCCATCAGGATAATCTCGAAGGCTGCTACAAATAGGATGGGAGAAATTGAGCATCCCATGGCAATGCCCACTTCCAGCTGTTGCCAGCCTGTCGTGAAGTCCTGATGAGTGCAACACATCTTGATGTCCTCAAAATACTTGGCCACCAGGGTACGAATGCAGTCAGGGATGTAGAAAAAGTCCAAGGCATACTCGATGAGTTGGTGGGGGACGGACCCGTATGCGTTGGCAAGATCCAGCCACACCACATGCAGGTCACCTTTCTCTCTTTTTGCTCTCTGGATCTGCTCCCATATGACTGCAGAGTGTTCCACGCACCCTGGGAAGCCTGGCACGCCTGCCTTCTGGCAGCTAGTGTCGATGTACCCATTACTTGTGAGGTAGGTGGTCAGCCTCTTGGCCAGGATGGAGAAGAAAATCTTGCCTTCCACATTCAGGAGTGCAATGCTCCTGAACTGGCTAATGGTGGTAGAGTTCGTTTCCTTCGGGATGAACACTGTAACAGCTCGTCGCCACTCTGAAGGGATGACCTTGTTCTTCCAGGCCACTCTCAGGAGGTTCCACAGATGTCTCTGGACCCCTGGGCAGTACTTGTACAGCTTATACGATATCCCATTGAGGCCTGGAGCTGAGGCTGCTCTCGCTTTCCGTACAACTTCTGCTACCTCACTGAGTTTGGGGAGATCAGTGTTAAACAGGGAAGATGGGGGGGCTGGGCGAGGAACATAACCTGGTGATCCCAGTGGCGTTGACTTCGCTGGGTCACTGTACTGCTCCCTGATGAAACTTTCCAGCTGTGATTGTGTGATCTCCAGCTTCCCGTTTCTCTTATCCTCCAGTAGCTGTCTCGCATGCTTGAAGGGGTTTTTGAAGAAGTTGCTCCTCTCCTTCTCCTTCCGCCTTCTGCGTTTGCGGATGCGCTCTGCCCTCCGAAGGCTGGCTAGGTTCTTCTTCACCTCCTCCCACAGTGGCTTCAGGCCCTCCTTCTCCTCTTTGCTTGCCTTCCTCCACTGCTTTCGGAGCTGGCGCCGCCTCTTTACCAGTTGCTCGATCTCTCTCTCCCTCCTCCCGCTCTGCTTTGAACCCTTCTGCTTCTCAGCCACTACTCCGAACCTGCTTCTGCACTCCTCGTACAGGATGTCTCCAATGCGATTTAGCTTGGTTTCCAGCTGGCCACGTAGTGATTGCTCCAGAATTAAGCTGAGGTCCTCATCGAGCTGCTGCCACACTGCCACCTCATTTGCTTTAGGCCATTTAACTAGCTGCCTCCGCCCAGGTTCGTTCCTCTCTGGCCTCTGGCCTGGCTCCTGATTGCTGGGGTTTAATGATGATGGTTTCCTAAGGATGTTTTCTCGTGTGCCACCCTCAGAGGATACGTATCAACCAAAGACTCTCCTGTGTCCTCTTCCTGCCTTCCCTCAGCAACGTTGGAACCCTCAGCTCTGTGGTTAGCGACCTGGCTTTGGGCTCCTCTTGTCTGACCTGCAGTTGCAGAGCAATGTTGCTGCTGGCCCCCCACTTGACACTTCTTCTTTCCCTGGTGAATCCTTAAACCTCTGAAGGTAGTCACCTTCTCCCATCCACACCTGCATCTTCTCAAAATCTTACTTGCCTGTGTCCGTTCCAGTCATTACCAAAAAGTCCGTCCGGTTTGGCCCTTCTTCCACCCCGCCTCTCGGAGGGCCATCGGGTTGTTTTCCTTTATTCATCTTCGTAGTTTTTTTAGGGTGTCCTGTCAGGACCGATGGATAAGGTAACTAGCCTGCCACCCCCGATGCATACTTTCCTGCAGTCATCCAGTCTCTCCTGGATGTCCTCCTTAAAGTCATTCATATCACTTAACACATCCTTTCAAAAAAAACAAACAAAAAAAACATAAAAAGACCAAACTTGTTTTTTTTTTTTTTTAAATTCAAAGAATTCAAAGAATCCTAAAAAACTACCACAGGTTAAAAAAATGAAGCAGCACAACTGTTTCCAACATAAAAAAAATTAAATCAGAATGATTTCTGAAGGCTGATGGTGACGATGTAAACACAATTAGGCTACATTACATCTGTAAAAAATTGCATCTATGCACTTAGTATGATTCTCGATCGCACTGAGCACTGCAGCCACATTCCTAAAAAACAAAAGCAAAAAACTGTTAGCACATTATCCAAAGTAAACTGATGGACAATTATGATTATAGATGCACAATGTATCTGTTGATGGACGGAGAAACATCTATTGATGGGTAGACCGCGTCACCGCGAGTATCTGTTTATGGCCCATATAGACGCACACATTTACTGATACACTCAATGAACGGATGTACCTAATGCAAATAAAACACCTCCAGTTAACTAGCAGAGCATTCATTTAGTCCGCTCTTAAATAAGAGATCTAGTGCGAAAATGTTTTGTTTTTGAACTCAAGCTGAGCGCTCGTGTCTGCTGCTATCAGTCATGGATACAGTGTTCTCTTGTGGCGGCGCGCACGCAGTCTTCACTCGGACGCGCTCTTCAATCTATCACCATTGCGGACACTATTGGGATGCAAACATGTGTCCTATATACGTGTGTGCTTGATATAGACTGTAACCACTGATGAACATATTCGGTTTTGATGAGAGAAAAAAAACTATCCCAAGGGCAGATTCGAACCCGTAACCTCTGACACGCTTGGCAAACGATCTGCCACTAGACCACAGAAGTACATAAACAAAACTTGCGGATCGATATATTTCACTAAATCATTATAACCTAAGCAGTTATTTTAAAAGTTTACACGGCCTACGCGAATTTAGGGATATTGTGAGGTAATATTTCCTGTCAAAACTAGGCAAAATATAGTCTGAAAATGCATTTGAGCTCTATGATCAGAAAAGGAATTATAAAACTAAACATCTTACTCCGAACTTGTATCCTCGGCGGGGTCAATTCGTTCTTCAAAATGCAGCCGTTCGTCGTCTGAGTTTCAAATTCCTCTGAGGAAAAGGTGAATTCTTCCCGCTGTCCATAATCCTCTGAAGGAGTAGCGTGCTGCCATCCTCAAAACGCGATGAACTATCAGTGAATCTGATGAAGAAACTTCATGTTGTTATGGCATTGATCGGGGGGCGTGCCGCGTGTGCTATCCATAGATCGCCTATTTACCATGTGAAAAGCTCTGGGGGTGTGGTGGCCTCAGCTAATTACAGATAATGAAGGGAGAGCGAAAAATCTGTAACTCTCCTGGGTTTCAAACGGATTACTGGAAATATTTTTTTTAAATAAATTACTTAATTTAAAAGAAGAGAATTTCAGCTTCATAAAGAGAAATATCTCTGTGACAAGTATTGACAGAGTTACAGTTATTTTTTCGGACGCGTTTCAGAATGGACTTCACTGACAGAGAGAAGGCAAAACGCGCATCATGTTTATTTTTCTTTATTTGACGAAAAGCACAACACTTTGTTTTTATTGTGAGTACCCACCAAAAAAAAGACACTTAACAGGATCTAATGATGTACAACACTTAAATGTAAGATCAAAATCAACAGAGTAATTTGATTCTCTTTGATTCTCCTTATCTCACTGATAAGGAAAAAATCCAGCAAAACGCGTGGGCGCGTTTCCCGACCTCAGAGGGTTAAGCCACCTATTCTAGAACCACCTCTACGAGGAACTATATATAAAGTTAACTGCCCACTAGCTTCAGTGCTGGCGTATCCATGTCTGTATCTCTGATGGGATCCCCCTGTTCACGCTTAAAGGATTAGTTCATTTTTAAAAAAAACTTATGCTGATAATTTACTCACCCCCATGTCATCCAAGATATCTTTCTTTCTTCAGTCGTAAATAAATTAAGGTTTTTGAATAAAACATTACTGAATTTTTCTCCATATAATGGACTTCAATCGGCCCCAAACGGTTCAAGGTCCAAATGACAGTTTCAGTGCAGCTTCAAAGGGCTTTAAACGATACCAGACAATGAATAAGGGTCTTATCTAACAAAACGATCGGTCATTTAAAAATAAAAAAATTGTGTATTACGTGACGTCACAAACACGCATCACAGAACAGAGCAAGGCGAGCATTTGTGCTTATAAAACTTAACTTTTTTATTTATTTTTGAAATGACCGATCATTCGCTAGATAAGACCCTTATTCATCGTCTGGTATCGTTTAATGCCCTTTGAAGCTGCACTGAAACTGTCATTTGGACCTTGAACCGTTTGGGGCCCATTGAAGTCCATTATATGGAGAAAAATCCTGGAATGTTTTCATTAAAAACCTTAATTTTTTTTGACTGAAGAAAGAAAGACATGGACATCTTGGATTACATGGGGGTGAGTAAATTATCAGCAAATTTTTATTAAAAGTGAACTAATCCTTTAAGGTCTATGTGGTGGCCCTAGTGGCCCTCCACACGCCTCTAAGGGTGGGCACAAAGGGACATTCCCACTAAACTCCAGGTTCCTTCATAGATCTGAGGATGAAGCCATCTCATCCAGCCTAGATTTTGCATTAGGCCTGACGGGTGGCACCCGTCATGACCTGTGAATGTAGTATAAGAATCCATTTTGAGTCTGCTTCCTGCTCGTCTTACTCCCTGAAAGAGCTGTGGTGCTGCCCCCTCTTACTTTGACAGAGTGGGAGCCACTGTACCCTATTTTTCGCCTCTCTGCACCGGAGGTGCCTGTAGGCATGATTATGATTCTTCAGGTATTTCATCCTCCATCGCATATGTTGAATGATCATTAAGGGTCTTAGCCCTGTAGGCCCCTATTTAGGCCTCTGGCTGGAGGGACTCTGACTATCTATGTATTAAGTTTCTAGGACAGGGGTGCCCAATCCTGCTCCTGCCAATCGACTGTCCTGCACAGTTAATCTCCAACCCTAATCAAACACCTAGCTTTAATTTTCAAGTAATCCTGAAGTCCTTAATTGACTGCATCCTGTGTTTGATTAGGGTTGGAGATGAACTGTGTTCGGCAGTCGATTGGCAGGAGCAGGATTGGCCACCCCTGGTCTAGGATAAACTATTACCCCTTGTCAAATAGGGCAGTTGGTCAACTGAGGCCTTTATAACTGACGTAGGAGGTGCACTTTTGCCTTCACCTATTGTTAAATGAATCTACTCAAGCAATAGAGTCTCTCTTTTATCCACTGTATGGGGTTTCCTTCTAAGAGGTCCGTAGAGCTACAGGCTCCAGAAACTCCCCTTTACACTTTCTTAATTCTCCCCTTTAAACTCACTTTGACATTTTTTGTTTGGATCTGCCCTCTACGCTGATTTCAATATATTTCATCGTCCGTGAGTGTGCCAGATGCTTCACACCAGGGCATACTTCTTTCAGTGTGGCGCAGTGGGCATTCGTTCCCCAAACAATAGTCCCCCGATACTGGTACTAAAAAACTCTTGTGTATGTGTGTGTCCACAGCGAGAAATCAGGAGTAATATCTCCACCATGTTGGTGATCAGGACTATGTGGCTCTGAAAGAGGATGAAATAAATGTAGGTCAAGGGGAGGTGGTGCAGATCCTGGCTTCCAATCAGCAGAACATGTTCTTTGTGTTCCGCGCAGCTACAAAACCATTGCCCAGCTGCCGAGGGCTGGATCCCTGGATACACACTGGGACACTCCATTGCCATTGTACCTGACCTACTAGGGGGACCATTAAGTAAGAGCTTTCTCCTAACCATTTACATAACACATGCTGAATGTTTCATAATGCAATAATAAAATCAAACACACTAATTATCGATTATTGGTCTTCAAGAAGTCCTATGCTTTTTTTTTTACATTGTTACTTTTCTTTAGTGTGTAATGTTTGGTTTTTTGAGCATGAAAAGGTCTACAAATTTACAAAACGCATAGTCACTCTAAAGGGAGTTATTTGTCCGGGAACAAAAGCGTCACAATTATCATTTATTTATGTAATTCCTGCCCAAGGCATACATAAAATAAAGGGGTGCTTGTTGAGACTCGCGGTTATGTTAAGGGGCCTGACATTTCTGAAACGCTTGATGCGGTTGACCAATCACAACACACTGGTCCTGCTGACAAATCAGAGCACATTGCACTTTTCAGAAGGAGGGACTTCATAGAGACAGGAAACTAATACTGTTACTGATAGACTGAGAAGAAAGGAGCTGTGAAGGTTATATGATGCCATAAAAAATCCATAAAAATAAAAATAATAATTCTGAATCGCCCCAACCAGTAGATAGGTGATAATATGCATGCAGTAGTGCAGATACTAGAACTACTTTCAGCAGCATCAAGATTACAAATTAATATTATGGACTGCTGAGGAGGGGGATGATGAGCAGGATACATATATTGAATACACAGAAATTTTCTTTCTTAACACACCAGCTCAAAATTTAGTATGAACACACATAATCAGCCTCATGGTACACATCTTATTAAACAATCATGTTTAATTTATTTATTTTATCATGTATGTGTGCATTATAAGTACCAATCCGGCAGCAAGAACGATGATGAGCTAAATGAAGATAAAGATTGATGATGAGCTAAATGAAGATAAAGTGTTCTGGCGTTCAGGGTATTTACTGAACGAATCACATAAGAGTAAATCGAGAATCAGTGAGAAGCTAATTTGATTGGCTACATGAAGAAGGTGGACCCGCAAAAAAATAAAATAAAGACTATCGCGTGCGCAGAAGAAACGTATCGCGTGCTCACGAGAAACTATTGTGTGCGCAAGAGAAAACTACCGTGTGCGCACGAGAAACGTATCTCGTGCCCACACATTACAATTTCTGGTTTGCGTTATAGATTTCAACGGCTATTTGTCAGTAGGGGTTGTAGGTAATAGGTAAAAGAAAATGTGCCTAATAATTATGCACACCTGAATATAAGTCGTTTTCATTTCGAGCCTTTATGAACAATTATATACAGCTTATAAATTATTAAATACAAAATGAATAGTAGTTATTAAGATAAATGTGGTTTGGAATTGGTAAAATGTGCCTGAAAAAACCTATGATCAGAAAATGATATTGACCCCCTTTGTTCAGGGTCTCATAACTCATTCTCATTCTGTGAAATGTGTTTTATGTTAGTGTCTCAGTTGTTGAAGCATTTTGTGTTCATACAATTTTTGCTTTTTTAACAAAGCAAATCTTTCCCGTGAACTACCAACATACAGACAGCACGTTACATGTCCCACAAGAGACAGTAATATACTGGACCACTGTTACACCACAATAAAGAATGCGTATCACTCCGTCCCACGGGCAGCTTTAGGGCTCTCTGATCACTGTTTGGTTCATCTCATACCGACCTACAGGCAGAAACTGAAATCAGCTAAACCTGTAATAAGGACTGTAAAAAGATGGACTAATGAAGCAGAGCAGGATCTACAGGCCTGCTTTGATTGCACTGATTGGACTGTTTTTGAAGCTGCTACCACCGATCTGGATGAGCTCACAGATACTGTAACATCATATATAAGTTTCTGTGAGGATACATGCATTCTTACCAGGACATTCTTATCATTCACTAATGATAAACCATGGTTTACTGGGAAACTCAAACATCTTCGTCATTCCAAAGAGGATACTTACAGAAGTGGGGATACAATCTTGTATAACCAGGCCAGAAACAGATTGACAAAGGAGATCAGAGTTGCTAAAAGGAACTACTCTGAAAAACTGAAAAAACAGTTTTCATCCAACGAGCCATCATCAGTCTGGACTGGCCTGAGGAACATCACCAACTACAAGTCACCATCCCCCCGATCTGTGGACAATCAACACCTGGCTGATGATTTAAACTCATTTTATTGCAGGTTTGAAAAGCCCTCATTCACACCACACCCCCATTCTGATCTGCACTTCACAAATCCACCATCACCTTCTTCACCCCCTCTCCTCCCCCCTCCAGCCAACCTGAGCTTAATGTCTGTGTGGAGGACGTGAGCAGAGTCTTCAAAAAACAGAAGACTAGGAAAGCCTCAGGCCCAGACGGCATCTCATCTGCTCGTCTAAAAGCCTGCAGTGACCAACTGGCCCCGGTCTTCACCCAGATCTTTAACAGATTATTGGAGCAGTGTGAAGTTCCCTGCTGCTTCAAACGCTCTACTATCATTCCTGTCCCCAAAAAACCCCAAATCACTGGACTTAATGACTACAGACCTGACACTCTCACATCTGTGGTCATGAAGTCGTTCGAAAGACTGGTGCTGGCCCACCTGAAGGACATCACTGGACCCCTGCTGGATGCCCTTCAGTTTGCCTACAGAGCAAACAGGTCTGTGGATGATGCAGTCAACATGGGACTGCATCCTATCCTGCAACATCTCAACAGACCTGGGACTTATGCAAGGATCCTTTTTGTGGACTTCAGTTCGGCCTTCAATACCATCATGCCCACTCTTCTCACAGCCAAACTGACCAAGCTCTCCATCCCATCCTCAATCTGTCAGTGGATCTCGAGCTTTCTGACAGACCGGCAGCAGCTCGTGAGGCTAGGAAAATCACATCCAGGACTCTCACAGTCAGCACTGGCGCCCCCCAAGGGTGCGTTCTCTCCCCACTGCTCTTCTCCCTGTACACTAATTACTTCACTTCTAAAGACCCCTCTGTCAAGCTCCTGAAATTTGCAGACGACACCACTGTCATCGGTCTCATCCAAAACGGTGACGAGTCTGCTTACAGACTGGAGGTTGAACGGCTGGCTGTCTGCAGTTATAACAACCTTGAGCTGAACACGCTCAAAACAGTGGAGATGATCGTGGACTTCAGGAGGAATAGCCCAGCACTCCCCCACTCACCATCATGAACAGCACTGTGGAAACAGTGGAGTCATTCAGGTTCCTGGGCACTACCATCTCTCAGGACCTGAAGTGGGACAATCACATTGACTCCACTGTGAAAAAGGCCCAGCAGAGACTGTACTTCCTTCGCCAGCTGAGGAAGTTCAACCTGCCACAGGAGCTTCTGATTCAGTTCTACTCAGCCATCATTGAGTCTGTTCTATGCACATCCATCACTGTCTGGTTTGGTTCTGCTACCAAATCAGACATCAGGAGACTGCAACGGACAGTCCGGACTGCTGAGAGGATTATTGGTGCCCCCCTGCCAACCCTCCAGGATCTGTACTTTTCCAGAATGAGGAAGAGAGCAGGTAAAATCATCACAGACTCTACTCACCCTGGACACCACCTGTTTGAACTGTTACCGTCAAGACGGAGACTCTGATCACTGGCCACGAGAACATCTAGGCACAGGAACAGTTTCTTCCCACAGGCTATTTCCCTTCTGAACAGTTGACGTACCTCCCAAGGCATATGCCTGTAAGTGCAATACTCCCACTGTTTAGTGCAATATCTTCTAAACTCAGGTGATTTATATTTTTATTTATATTTATTCATACTATTCAAAATACTGTAAATATGTTCATAATCTGTAAATGTTTATTCTGACTAAACCCAATTGTGGCCTTATATTTTATAGTATTTTCATATTTTTTATAATTTTATTTTTATAATTTGTATTACTGTTTCTTATTTGTATTTGTATCTGTGTATGTGCACTGGAAGCTTCAGTACCAAAGAAAATTCCTTGTGTGTGCAAGCACACTTGGCAATAAAGCTCTTTCTGATTCTGATTCTGATTTTGAACAATACCTGTTTTTGTCTTAGGACAACTTTGATTAACTTTTTTGATCCACTTCAAGTGTTGACTACTACAGGTGAAACTAAAAAATATAGAATATCGTGCAAAAGTTTGTTTATTTCAGTAATTCGACTTAAAAGGTGCTACTAATATATTATATAGACTCATTACATGCAAAGTGAGATATTTCAAGCCTTTATTTGTTATAATTTTTATGATTATGGTTTACAGCTATGAAAACCTTTTCATAATATTCTAAATTTGAATTTGGGGTTTTCATAGCTGTAAGCAATAATCATAAAAATTATAACAAATAAAGGTTTGAAATATCTCACTTTGCATGTAATGAGTCTATATAATATATTAGTTTTACCTTTTAACTGAAATAAATAAACTTTTGCACGATATTCTAATTTTTTGAGTTTCACCTGTAGTAAAAGTTAATCAAAGTTGTCCTAAGACAAGAACGGGTATTGTTCAAAATGAATGTATAGCTTTGATGAAAGGTTTTTATCCACTTCAAATGTTGACTACTGTATATATTTATAAATACATAAACAAAATAAACATCCTCTCATTTTCAACAGCTTTTATTTCCAGCAAATTTATTATTACGTGTAAATACGTGTATGAACACAAAATGCTTCAACAACTGAGACACCAACATAAAACACATTTCACAGAATGAGAATGAGTTATGAGACCCTGAACAAAGGGGGTCAATATCAGTCCTCAAGTTCTCAAACACATCTGGGGGTTCATACAGTGTGTGCATAATAGTTATGCAGTTGATTTTCTGAACATATGTTTTTTCAGGCACATTTCGCCAATTCCAAACCACATTAATCTTAATAACTACTATTAATTTTGTATTTAATAATTTATAAGCTATATATATTTGTTCATAAAGTCTGGAAATGAAAACGCCTTCTATAGAGGGAATGCATTAACGTCACCTTCCCGCCGGAACACGCCCCCTCAGCCGGACTGAGTGGCAGAAGAGGAGCTGCGTGACTGGATTTAATAGGGGAAACTGCGAAAACGCAAGTAAAACAAACGATTATCAGTTTAAACTAAAGATTGGACTCAATATAGTGTTCCTTACAACTTACTAAAGATCCAGTGATCCATGGATATTGACATTCAGCCAGGAATCGTGTTTCCTGACATTTATATGTGCCTGATTTTGACACCGGGTAAGTACATACAGCAAATTTGCCTGTGAACGCTTTATATAAATACAATATAGGCAGGTCTAAATCCAGGTGATCACTTATATCAATGTTATATATATCATCATATCGTCTAGACTTAAAACTTGTATAGTTTTTTGTCAGTGTTTATTTAAAAATGTCAAATTATACAGAATATACAGTGGTAAATATTTGATTGATGAGTTGTCACTGCAATATATAACAATACAATATATAGAGAATGATTTTACCACTAAATTCAGCATATTGACACAAAAATGATAACTGCAAATCCACCTTTCGCTGCCTGGAGTCCAGTTGTTTCTATGAATTGCAGCGATCTATTTGCTTCTCTGTTCTGTAGCTTTAGGTAGTCTGTAAAAATATACCTCATATTTCTTGTCAAATCTAGCTGTACAGTCAGTCTCAAAGCTCTTTCCCGTTTTAGACGCGTTTTGTGTGTTTTTCCGCAGCATTCACGCTGAAAACCAATGCTGCCGCTCAGTCTTTTTGCCACTTGTGGGCGTAACCGCAGTCACTCCGGCCAACGCTGACGTCACATGCATACCCTCTATTCAGGTGTGCATAATTATTAGGCACGTTTTCTTTTACTTATTACCTACAGCCCCTATTGACAAATAGCCGTTAAAATCTATAACGCAAGCAGGAAATTGTAATGCGTGCGCACAAGATACAATAGTTTTCTCGTGCGCACGCAATACTTTCTCGTGAGCACGTGATAGTCTTTATTTTTTTTGCAAAGGTCCCCTTAGGGGCTCCGTAGATTTAAACATTGGCAACAGTTTTTTTTTTTTTTCTTCAAAAAGGTTGGTTTTACACAGTCAATCTGTTTTGCAAATCCTGACTCTGTGGTTTTCACTTGCAAATCACTGTTCACAGGCTTGCAATACTTTTGGTCATTTTCAAGTGTAAGTGCTGAAAAACAGTCAAGTGAAGAATACAGATCATAACTATTTTGCATTAGGATGAAGATGCATTTTCACAATATATGAATTACACTTACGAATAACATGTTGCAAATCTTTTTTTCCTTGCACTTGAAAGGCGATTTACACCTTTACAAAGCTTCTCTTGCACATGCAAATTTAATTTACGCTTGCAATCTTATGTACCCTTTTACAAATCTTACCCTGCATTTGATTCTTTATGACATCAAATTATCTTCATAGGAACAATGTCAAATATGTGCAAAAAGGGTGATTTTTGAATATTTAAGCATGAAAATCTGTTCTAGTAGAGCCCAAAAACAAAATCAAGACTTTGTAAAAGGGCATAATATGCCTCCTTTCATAAGTTACATATTCAACATATTATAACCATTATTTTTTAACAAAATGTGTTGCTTTCCAGCAAGAAATCATCATCATGGTATAAATCCCTCCGTATTCGTAAGTCAGTGAAAATAGAGAAGGTGAATAAAAAAGAGGCCAAACTGGAAAACGGATTCAGGAAATCCAGAAAGGGACTAACCAACAAGGCCTCTCTAAAGGTAACAATAAAAAAAAACTTTGTTTTTCTTGTAATTTTCTGGAAATCCCTGGAAAGATTTATACTCAAAACTTTGTTCTCTATTTTGCAGCTTCTAAATCCCAATTATGGTAAGTTCAAAATGTCTCACAAGCGAAACATTCTGTTTGCTTAGAATTATAAGTAATAAGGGGTTGACATGGATTTTTTTCTCCCAGTTCCCCCGGAGATCATCGTCCTACTGAGTGACGTGACCTGTGATAAAGGGGAGTGTGTCATTCTGAGGTGTAAAGTGTGTGGCTGCCCCAAAGCCACAGTCACATGGAAGGGACCCTCTCAGACAACACTCACCAACAATGACCACTTCAACATGGTCTACATGTGCGGACAAACAGAAAAACAAATTGTTTCTGCAAAAAATAATAATAATTGTCTTGCAACATTGGAGATATGTTATTTTATTATTTTGTTAATTTAAATGTATATATTGCTTTGTTTTTATATCACTTTAATGTATCTATCACGTCTTAGATTTATGTTTCTCTAAGGGGGGGAATTGCTTATGGAGCCCCTAAAGGGACATGTTAATAGAAAAAATCTGAGATGAGATGAAAAAATACATTTCAATGCTTTTGCGTTAGCTCACAAAAGTTTTGTGTTCCCCCAAGAAACTTTGCATTCACTCGAAACTCAAAAGTTTTAAACTTAAACAAAGTTTCTTGGGGGAACACAACATTTTTGCAAGAGAAAGCAAAAGCATTGACATAAGTTTTCCTCCCAGTTCATATTTTCTTCCATCACCATGTCTCCACCGTCGAGGCAGAGACCAGGAGATGTTGGGATATCTTTCAAGCAGTAGTTATTATTTATTGAGGACTTCACTGTGCGTCGCTGTAGCCATCCAAGTCTGACTTAGGAACGTTACCTTGCAATTTATTTACATTTAGGAGGAGGGATTTGCATTGAGGTGGAGATACTCTGAACAAAGCATGTAAATGACGTATACAGGTTAAGGAAACAGTACTAGACTGAGAGTGTTACCAGTCCTAATCCAATCAGCGTAACAGTATAATTCAAATGCATAGATGCTAATCCAATCAGCCTAACTATTCAACGACTGGGCCAGGAGGTCCAAGAGCCATTAAAAACTTATTTAACTTACAATAGAGAGAACAGGACTGGCAGAAATCTCTTGCTGGAAACTCTGATATCATCATCATAACCTTAAAATGCTAAATTCAATGTACTCAACTTTCTCAGTTTGTATACTATTGTATTGCAACCTAAATTAAACATTTAATAAATTTGTAACACAACAGGGGCCTCCATAGAAAAATAAAAATATTAGATATTTTTCCTGAAGGCAAGAACAAAATTCAGATTTCATTTCATTTCATTTCATTTCATTTCATTTCATTTCATTTCATTGCAATGATTAAACTCAGGTTTTGCTCATCTAATGGTTTATTTTCTTCTCTCTGCATCACAGTGAGACTGGCGAGGCCACACTGCGTGTCAGAAGTGTGACCTCAGAGGACGATGGCATGTACACCTGCATTGCTACAAATGAAATAGGCAGTGTGACATCTTCAGCCAGTCTTAGAGTGTTGGGTAAGAATATGTTCCTATTCCAACTGGCCTAGCAAAGTGTCTACCTAAGATTTAGTTAAGCAAGACTTTGAACTTAACTTGACTGTCTTTCACAGGAACTACCAGCGATGGAATCCAGGTCATGAGGAAAGACAACTTTGAGTCTTTCTTTCTACACTGAGGTGGCAGAACTGGTTAGGTGAGACACATGGAAATCTATACACAATTTAGATATCAAATGGATTCAATTATAACATTTACATTTATGCATTTGGCAGACGCTTTTATCCAAAGTGACTTACATTGCTTTCTAGGTAAACAAAACATCAGTTTTTGCTTTCCCTGAGAATCGAACCCACGGCCTTGAGAAAAGCCACAAATACTTATGTGGCAGACGTGAGTGTTATTGGGTGGGGCGGAGCACTGATTGCACATGTGCTCCGCTAACTTAATTTGAGTTCACTTTCCGACTACGCCACCTTGGGAATTTCACCCAAGGAAGTAAACGCACCCTCTAGAGGCACGTACAGGTTCGAATCACCATTAGAGACAGAGACATAGGTAATCATACATAAAATATATTTTATTAAAAGTTATAAAATGGGCATCCACAAGCAGCCACACTCATCTCATTAAAAGGTTCAATAATCACTGGCAAGAGAACTGGGGGCAAAATAATCACCATTAAAGAATGCAAATCACTCAAATCACAGTGCACTCACACACTAGGACACACACACACACACCGACTAATGTCAGTGAAGAGCACGACACACAGTGAAGGAGGCCACCACCCAGAGAAAGTCACTCGTCTGCCCCTGGTGCCCATATCTGCCGACAACAAGAGAGAGAGATTTTAAAATGGAGCAGAGATATGCATAAACTCAAATAATAATAAAAAAAAACACTATAAACAAATAAATCCAGCTGTAAGGTTCAATCATAATAATAATATTAATATAGATTCAATAATCACAGTAAATGAATTAAAACAAATACCCAAAACAATACCAACTGGTTGAAAACTGATTAAAGAAATAAACCAAAAGACAAAACAGAGACTATAAAGCATTTCGAGAAATGCACAGCAGAAAGCACAGCAGATCCAAATTAAAATTAACATGGAACGCTCATTGGAAGCACATTAGTCTCGTGCTAGCCACGGAACAATTCCGTCCTGGAAACAGAACAGCAACCCTTAGATAAGCCGTAGAGCGTCGGAGCATACAGCACTTGGTCAGAACGCCGTCATCACGCGCCTAAAACAAAAAAAAAATTGTTATACTGCCATTCACTCTCCCTTGATTTCAGGTGCTGCACCGGGGTTTTATATCCCGAATTCATAGAGTCAGGTATCCCTGCTTAACTCAGTGGAGACTGCGAATGGCCTTTAGACTATATAAAAACATACGGATTAGTACGCGCTCAGTTGAAGCAACCCATATACAGGTTTTCCTTACCATCTCAAGGTCCACTTTCGATCCCCCCAACACCAGCTAACCCCAAGAGTCTGTGGCTCAAAAGCTTCGGCGGTCTTTATGACTGGCCTTACATGTTGACATTCAAATGTCAAAAATACGAGGGGTTAATAGTCCATCCTGCCACACTTAGTATACTTATAAAGTTTTTAAAATTTATACTACAATCAAGGTATTTTATTACAAGGACGCTGCGAGAGACGCTATGGGAACACTTCCTGCGTGTTTGCGTCGTGAAGCACATGTAAAATCTGTCCAATGGAAAAGTGAGACATCAGGGTGGATGACGTCACCAACCAGGAAGCTGTAAAGCCACCCTGAAGTCAGACGGCGCTAGCTTCGAAAAAGCCGAAGCAAGTTATTCAGGGCAGCATGAAGCATGGCTATTACTCTCGCAGCATCTCGTTCCCTCTCAGGGAACCATGGTTACATTCGTAACCTGAGATGTTCCCCATCAAGGGAACTTCAAGCTGCGAGAGAGATGCTATGGGAACCTCAATACCCACGCCCGCCACAGTTTACAGATACCCATCCTGTGTGAACCTGCCGCATCACAAATGTCATGGATGGAAATACCATAATTAATGCTGTAGCCATACTCCCTTTCAGAATGATCCTGGACAGCTAAAGGGGAAAGCTGTCTGGCAGCTTCATAAGCAAGTGAGGTAGCCTCAGCTACCCACTTGCTCAATATCCGTAAAACAGATACATTTTTTCCTGATCTCGGTTTTTAAAAGGTGGAGGACAGAAGGCCTGCAGCACAAATGACCTGCAAATTTAGCCGGATAGCTGGATAGCCGCGGTATTGGTGCCTCAACCCGGGGAGAAGAAACGCAGAGCGTGCTTCTCCCTGAATCAAGACACTGGATCCAACAGGTAAGGGCTGAGATGGGGCAGACCCGTCTCAAACCCCGCTGCTAGATCCATTTGGGAACCCCAAGATGAAAGCCGCCGCTGTGCCTTGGCGACAGCAAGACCCGCACCCCGGGAACGCGAACCGAGCCGTTCTCCTCAAAGGACGCTCGGCGGGAGCGGATTGTCCTAACGGACAGCTGCTCGCAATGCTCAGAATCAGCTTCCCTTGAGAACTGACTGGGCATGCTCCACTCCCAAACAAGCAACACAAAGCTGATGCATGTCCCCACCCGTGATGTAACGAGGGCAAGGAACAACACAACGCTTGAAATCTTGCTTGTTCGCCATAATAATCAATATATATTGAGCTTGACAGACAACAATAAATATTACAGAGGACTGAACCACAGATACTTGCTGAAGGTGCAGAAGCTAGCGCGGTCTGACTTCAGGGTGGCTTTATAGCTTCCTGGTCAATGACGTCACACGCCCTGACATCTCACTTTTCTAATGGACTGATTTTACATGTTCTTCACGACGCAAACACGGAGACGTATATTCTAGGGGTGGCACGGTTCACAAAACCCACGGTTCGGTTCGTATCACGGTTTTAGCGTCACGGTTTTCGGTTTTGTACGGTTCTTGTTATTTTTTCTTTTAATCTTTAACACTCCAGAAATGTACTTCAGCATATGATATGGGCTATAGCTTAATTATCCACAATTTAGGATACAGTATTTAAAAAAAAATGTATATCATGTAGCCTAATCATGCACAAACTGAATTTGACTTGACTTTAAGCACATTATTGAGACCATCTCTGAGGAAAGCCGGTGACATTTTGATACAGCAAGAGAGAAGACATTGATGAAATGCTTTTGTTTATTTGGCACACAAAGAATAAAATTAACTTGCATTTATCAAACTGTCAACTTCAGTGTAAAGTTAGCTCTTACAAAATGTTTATCTTTTAAAAGAAAAAGAGAGGAACTCTTAAAGCACTATCTTTTAAATAAGTCAAAATACGTTACAAATAATTGCCTATAATGAGGCTATAACAATATAGCAAAGGCAATAATATAAAGTGAAACATCAACACAAAAACAGTATATCAACAATGCTTCTATTCCCTGAGAGTGAGGATACATTTTTTTCACGTGAAATTAAAGTGCAGTTTGGAATATGACTGTTCTTATAAACTTAGTGTCACTGTATATATTTAAATAGGTAACATGAAATCCAAAATGTTCCCACACACCGACTTATATGATGCTGGTGCATCCTCCAACTCCTGTTAGCCTTCCTCTCCCTATCTCTCCCACTCCCACCATTTCTATACGTGATGAGATCTGCAGCGCTGCACAGACCGATCAGTTTATGACATCAAAGTACCGCGAGAGTGATTGAAAAACATACGGAGCTGTTGCTCTCGCAGTACTTTGATGTTATTCATCGATCGGTCTGTGCAGCGCCGGTTCAAGTCGAACAAGCCTCATATGTATGTCCACACATCTCTTATTTCGCGCGAAAAGTAAACGCACTGTCTGAGGTCACGGGCACGAGGTTACATTGCGCATGCGACGAACGAACCGTGCGACGCACACACGCACCGAACCGAGACAAGCGAACCGAATGGTTCGGATGTTTTTTCAAGTACCGTGCCACCCCTAGTATATTCCCATAGCGTCTCTCGCAGCTCGATATTCCCTTGATAGGGAATTGCGCAATTTGAAGGGCAATGGAAACACTATTGTCTGGTCTCGTCTCTACATTACAGACTCATCTCTGACTCTCCCGTTACCAGTCCGAGAATTACCAGCAAACTTATCTGTGATCGGATACCTGTCTTCTGTCTTTGGATTTAGATAATCTTGTGTGTGTTCTGCCAGTATCACTCGTCAGCCACCTTCACCTGTGGAACTGCTTGAACTGTTTATTCCCCTCCTCATCTCCAGTATATAAATCCTGCACCTTATCAATAAACACTGTTGTTACTATCACCTGCCTCTTCTCTTTCGTTGTGTGACAGTAGGATCAGGGTCGGCGCCAGGACATGTATTATCCTGTTGCCCCTCTAGTGTACAGCATTAAGTATTATGGCCTTCATTGCTCAGATAACGCAAGTCAATTGATTTATTGGGAAAGTAATGTATGTCTGACCAGTTAGAAAATATGTAAGCGAGTCAGACCAGTCTGAAGGTTTGAGCCGAGTTTGGTTACGCATTAAAGTTCTAGGTGGAGTCATTTTCTCATAATAATAATAATAATAAACAATAATAATAATGTTTAAATATATGCTGGCTTTCTCAAGCCAACATAATAAAGAGAACTCGGATAAACATCGACCAATTATGTAAAAAAATTGTATTGGTTTTATAATAAAACCATGCTCTTCAACTGACATGATTTTAATTAATCCCAAACCCTGCTAATTTTGTCAGTACACGCCTACCTACGTTTTGATGTAAATAAAGACGAAAGAGGTAAATGTTAGGCTACGGACATATTATGATGGTACAGTTCAGCCTATTATTGATTTTTATTTCCACTTCCCTTTTATCCAAAGATACGAAAGTATTTGCACTGTATTTATCAATGGGAAATACATAATGCTAAAATAATATGTCGTATACTGTGGCTCACATTAATGACGCGGTTCAACCTTTCATCTGATTGGACAAATCACTCCGCCTTCAGCACAAGCTTTTCTTTCTGTCAGGCAGAATAAGAATCAGTACAAGTGCGGCACTGACAAATGCATTTAAAAATGCCTGAAACCACCGCTCACTGTTAACTATGCACAATATTTGAAGCAGAAATATGTTGCTGGTCACGTAATTCGTGCTGCTGCGACTTGCAAGCGGCCCCATCAATGTGAGCCACAGACAGTATATGACAGATTATTTTAGCATGATGTATTTCCCATTGATAAATACAGTGCAAATAGTTCCGTCTCTTTGGATAAAAGGGAAGAGGAAATAAAAATCAATAATAGTCTGAACTGTACCATCATAATATGTCCGTAACATTAGATGTCTGTAGATGACCTACTGTTAGCCTACATTAGTACAGTATAAAAATCATTATGTCTAAAGTTCCCATAAAACATGAAAACCCAACAACCCAATCCTTGTTGTGTAAAACATCTGTTTATAATCTGTGATTACAAAATTCTAATACGAATAGCACCGGGAGGCATCTGGAATAACTGTGCAATGATCAATCCTCATTTTTAAGACAGCTAATTTTACAATAGGCTAATATTCAGAATGTCCTTCTCGTATAACGCCAACGACCACACAAATGGCCGCTTCCTTTGTGAAATATAACAGACCACCTTTTTAAAAACTATATTTGGCAATAAATGTTTGCATTCAAGTTTTTTTTATATAAAGATAGACAGTTAGTCAGTCAGTCAGTCAGTCAGTCAGAGATAGATAGATAGATAGATAGATAGATAGATAGATAGATAGATAGATAGATAGATAGATAGCACTTTTTTTGCGTTGCCGGGGGAAGGCACACTACTTATACGCACTGTACACTTGGAAAAAGCATAAGAAGAATAAATATTCATTAGTCTGCTCTTCAGCAAATCAGTTAGGCCTATATCAAATCAATCATCGTCAATCAAGTTTGGCGTCACTCAAGTTTTGTCTTTTGCAGCCTGTCTGTATGGAGTCTACATTATTTCCCTATAAAAAAAAACGATAGAAAGCATGATAATAAGTGGATGCTCGGGTGAGTACATATCAAATTTTTAAAAATTTGAATGTGAGTTGTCAAAGGGTGCTTCAAAGGTGAGCATACGTCGATTTTGTGCTGAACATGGCATACTGAGAGAGCGTCTGCAAGATTCCTAGAAGTTGCAAAAGCAGTTACCGAGGTAGGTCAGTTCACACTTACATAAAATTAAGTAAAGGTTTATGCTTATTTGACGTGCTGTCCGGGAGGAGGCGACGGTGAACCAACAAATTTACCCCAGTGGCCTCTGTCCATCATGGCCTCCTAATCATCCCCATATATATATATATATATATATATATATATATATATATATATATATATATATATATATATATACTCTAATTGGCTTCATCGCTGCCTCCTCTCCACCAGTAAGATGGTGTGTGGTGGGCGTTCTGGCGTTAAATGGCTGCTGTCGCATCATACAGGTGGATGCTGCACATTGGTGGTGGTTGAGGAGATTCCTCCCTTCTATGTAATGCGCTTTGAGTGCCGAGAAAAGCGCTAAATAAAATGAATTATTAGGGGTTTAAGCACGAAGTGCTGAAACCCTATTGTAATTGGAAGGATTTTTATTAGGTGTTCAAGCACGAAGTGCTGAAAAACTATTGTAATTGTGCTGGTTTTTATTATTATTAGGTGTTTAAGCACGAAGTGCTGAAAACCCATTGTAATTGTTAAGATTTTTATTAGGGGTTCAAGCACGAAGTGCTGAAAACCTATTGTAATTGTTAAGATTTTTATTATTAGGTGTTCAAGCACGAAGTGATGAAAACCTATTGTAATTGTACTGATTTTTATTATTATTATTATTATTAGGTGTTCAAGCTCGAAGTGCTGAAAACCTATTGTAATTGTACTGATTTTTATTATTAGGTGTTCAAGCACGAAGTGCTGAAAACCCATTGTAATTGTTAAGATTTTTATTAGGGGTTCAAGCACGAAGTGCTGAAAACCTATTGTAATTGTTAAGATTTTTATTATTAGGTGTTCAAGCACGAAGTGTTGAAACCCTATTGTAATTGTACTGATTTTTATTATTATTAGGTGTTTAAGCACGAAGTGCTGAAAACCTATTGTAATTGTACAGATTTTTAGGGGTTCAAGCACAAGTGCTGAAACCCCATTGTTATTGTTAATTTTCCCCCATGATGCAACATCTTCACATAAAACTGATCGGGCAGAATGTTAAGTCGTAGAGACTTGAAACTTTGGGAGCTGATAGTACTCACACCGCCTACAACGTCACCAAGGCACGCCTCGATCGGCCTGACGGGGGCGCTACAGCGGCCAAAAGTATGTAATGGCTCATAACTCCGCAACCGTCAGGTTTTTTGTAAAACCTACTTTTGCGAACTAGCCGGAACCAAACCAGTGCAGCAAGATTCTGCGGAGTCTGAATGTCAATAATTATATAAAAAAGTGGAAATTTCGGTTCACGGTCCCTAAGGGGCGCTAAAACGTTCCAAGTGGGAGGAGCCCCTTCTACTTGGCGATAACTCGTGAAAGGAACGAGATGTTTTCACCAAACTCAGCGCACCCTATGCAAGAGCTCATTCTGTGGTCACGTGAAAAATGACGTTAGGGAAAACGAAGTTTTTAAAAGAAAAATCATGAACACAAATGGCTTGGATTCTCTCTGTTGTAACTACTGGAGTTTTTGTGTTAGGGGGAAATATTATGGATGTGGATCCGCTTTGTAACCGAGGGCAAATACACAAAAGTGCAGTGGATATTCTTATGTGTAAAGCAATACTAGTCCAGACTTTGAGTAGTTTTGCTCTCCAAGAAATTGTATTGAAAGAAAAATCATGAACACAAATGGCTTGTATTCTCTCTGTTGTAACTACTGGAGTTTTTTGTGATAGGGGGAAATATTCTGGATGAGGATCCGCTTTGCGACCGAGAGCAAAGAAACAAAAGTGCAGTGGTTATAGTTATGTGTAAAGCAATGTGTGGGCGACAATCTGAAAGCCAAAATAATTTGTCGGCCGAGAGACTGAATAGGGGAAACTAATTGCCAGACGCGCTTGCTCAATGAACCTGAATCCAAAGACTGCGTTTTGTAGATTTATTTGTGTTAGAAATGAACAAGGTTGTATGTCCAATACATTTCATTATTGTTTCACTGGTATACGAAATGGTGTCCAAACGGCATTAAACAAGTGTGTTCTACAGCGGTCAACAAAATAAGACTTCCCCCATCGCCCCTCTCTTCCTAACAAACCCCACAGGTGAGAAGATGATATAGTCTCACTTCCTCCACCACCAGGTGCCTTAATTACCGTAAATAACCAAAAGAATGTGTTCATAAATAAAACAATACCAGGCTCTTACATTCCGGCCCCTAATTATTACAGCTATCACACAGTAATAATTACACATACATTACACATGCAGGGGAAGGAAAAATAAGTACAAAATTATTAATAGTCCATCATAAAAAATTGAGCCAATCTTCGGGCTTCTCTCAGAAGAAAAAAGTAAAAAAATAGTCCAGTCAAAGTCAAGTACAGTAATCAGGATTCAGCTGACTCATGAAGAAGGCAGATCTTGGTCACAGGCCTGCATATATGGTTGGTTTGGGTCTTGATACAAACTTGTCTCACAAGTCCTCTTCTGTCTGGCAGCACTTCAGTTATCCTTCCGATGATCCAGGAGTTGCGGGGCGCAGAATCATCCACTACAACAGTGGTCTTCACTATTTTTTTCATGAGAGCCGCACTGATAGGACAAAGTCAGTAGGAGAGCCATTTTTACAGGAAAGTATAAAAAGTTACATCCAGTCATAAATACCATGTCTGTTTATTATTCTGTCACCCCTGAACATACAATATGCAATACAATAAATACATTTTAGTTTAATGATTTACCAATGCAATAAATACATTTTAGTTTAATGATTTACTAGTCAAATTTTTAACTGAGACAAGATGATTTCCCTTAATGACAAAAAAGCAGGATTTCCAGAATATTTTCATCCCAGAATGACATTAAGTTATTTTTTTCTACATTAGCCCATCATGTATCTAATCATCCAAAAGCACATGCGGCGTTAAGAGCTGGAAATACAGCCATAACTGGCAACTACGCAGAGACTGGATATGTTTACATGCAAAACTTTTGTTTCAATTGGTCTGAATTCATTCTAATTAATTAATCTGAATGTATTGTAGTTTACATGAATGCTTAACATCGTGATGTGATGCATGATCGGGGTGATGTGCACGTTTATAAGTCAAAAGATTCAAATTGGAATAGGTTTTTTGACATGCGCACACTGCACAACTATACAAAGTTTCCCGCTGTTGTCGCGTAATAACCATTTTCCTACATTGGTTCTTTATTTGTTTTAAACAGCAGACTTAGGCTAATATTTATCAAATTCTGGTCATAATTTGGAGACTATGATGAACCGTTATGCCGTGCTGTTTGTATTTATCACGCAGTAAAAATGCCCAAAATCAGTCGTCTGTGGAAGAGAATCTGAAACACGGACTGGTGAGTCGTTGTCCTGCTTCACTTCACTGATACTGAGTGAAAGGAGAATTATAGAATGACAGGACACTCATTTATATGACACTTTATTCATCAGGAGAACAGCTTGTGTGCGCATCATGCGTCGTCCTTTCAGTTTCAGTTTTCAATCGATCAAGTGTTTACATGTTCTCTCGATAAACCACCCCTTTCAATCCGATCGAAATTATTTGAAAATAGAGCTGACACTTTGAGTTTTTAATGGGTTATATATAGCCCTACTTGTTCTTAATGTTTTTATGAAATATCTGCTGTGACTGCATGATCATATCACCTTATTATTTACCATCATGCGAGCCACAAATTAAAGCTTGGCGAGCCGCATGAGGCTCGCGAGCCGCGCAATGAGTAACACTGCACTACAAGAATGATGTCTCCAGGAATGAAATTCCACTTGATCTTGGTCCATTTTTGTCGTTCCTGCAGTTGAGGTAAATACTCCTTAGTCCACCTTTTCCAAAACAAGTCAGCCATATATTGGACTTGCTTCCATCTTCGCCGTGCATACATGTCCTCTTTCTGAAATAGTCCAAGAGGTAAACATGGTTTGGTTTTGAGAAGCAGAAGGTGGTTCGGAGTTAATGCTTCCAAATCGTTGGGATCTGTCGATTCCTTGGTGATGGGTCTACTGTTGAGAATTCAACTTCACAGAGCACTGTGCAGAGTGCTTCCTCGTCCAGACTTTGTGTCCTTAAAGTAGAGTTAAAGACCTTTCTAACAGAATGAATCAACCTCTCCCATGCTCCTCCATGGTGTGATCCAGTGGGAGGGTTGAAGATCCATTTAATTCCTTTTAACGAGAGTGCATCATTGATCTGTTCCAAGTTCCATCCTTCAATGGCTCGTCTCAACTCACGCTTTGCGCCAACAAAGTTGGTGCCATTGTCTGACCGCAACTCATTGACCTGTCCTCTTCTTGCGATGAAGCGTCGCATTGCATTAATGCAGGAATCTGTGTCTAATGATGAGGCGACTTCAATGTGTACTGCTCTTATCGCCAAACACGTGAAGATAACTCCATATCTTTTTACAAGACTCCTACCACGCTTGACCTCGAACGGACCAAAGTAGTCAACTCCGACATGACTGAAGGGAGGTTCTTCAGAAGAAACTCTGTCTTCAGGCAAATCTGCCATCTGCTGTTGACCGGCAGCTCCATGTAGCCACCGACACACCACACATCTTGCCAAGATCTTCCTTATGGAACCGCCAACACCAGGGATCCAGTATCTCTGGCGTAGTCTTGACAACATGTGATTTCTACCTCCATGGCCGACCTCTCGATGAATGTGTTGTAGAATGAGGTCAGAAATATGAAGATCTTTAGCTAATATGGCAGGATGTTTCGACTCTTCAGGCATGGCAGCCTTACTTAGCCGTCCTCCAACTCTTAACACAACATCTTCCAATATTGGATTGAGTTTGTATACATGGCTGTTTCTTTTTACACCTTCTCCCTTTTGGAGGCAGGAGAACTCTTCTGAGAACCTTTTTCTCTGACAAAACATAATTATTTCAATTTCAGCTTCTCGGATCTCTCTCAATGAAAGATAACCACCGCAGAGCTTATTCTTGAAATCACACATGTCCTTGGTGAGGCCATCTTCCTGTTGAGTTGCATTTGACACAGACCGAGTAAGACATGCAGTGACCTCCTTCGTTCTTCTGAGATTCAGAAACAAAGCCTTGAATCTTAGGACCCAGCCCATCACTCTTGTTAGACGTGTCCAAGATGAGGTACGATTGATCAAACAAGTCATAGTGTCATTTTCATCCCTAATTGTAGAGACTCCAATTGCAGCTGACACCTTGACCTCCCGGTCTCCGGGTGGAAGCTCCTGCAATTCATCTGGGTTATTTTGTTATTTAGGAATGGTTCCGCCTTCACACCTCTGGAGGCAAGATCTGCGGGATTGTGTGCAGTGTTCACAAATCTCCATTGAGATGCATCAGAAACCTTGAGAATCTCTGAGACCCTGTTTGCCACGAAGATTCGAAATCTTGAAGTTTCATTCTTAATGTATTTTAATACAGAGGTACTATCTGTCCAAAAAACAGAGTCTTGAAGCTGTAGTCTTAGCTCCTTTCTCCACAGTTTGTCCATACGAGCTGCTACAACAGCAGCTGTCAACTCCATACGTGGGATTGTCACAGGCTTTAAAGGTGCCACCCTGGATTTTCCCATTATGAAGGCGCTGTGTATCTGAGAGTGTTCATTATGCAGCAGCAGATCGGTAACAATACCATATCCTTCCTCACTTGCGTCGGCAAAATGATGCAACTGAGCAGTGGCTACTTCTCCAAAGTTCAGAGGTTTTAAACATCTTCTGATGCTGAAGCCTTCCAACTGATGTAACTCCTTCAACCAGTCTATCCATTCCGGGGCAACCGCTACTGGTATGAAGTCATCCCATCCTAGCCGGCTCCGACACAGATCCTGGAGAATTCTTTCACAATAAAAACCACAGGAGCTAGGATCCCCAGAGGGTCGTAGAAAGAGCTGACGGTTGAAAGGATCCCTCTGCGGGTCAATGGTCTCTCCTGAATAGTTATGCTGAACATAAAGGTGTCAGACTGGATGCACCAACGCAACTCCCAGTGCTCTCTCAACTGGTAGTGAGTCATGGTCCAGATCTAGGTCTTTAACTTCCTTTGCTCTCTCCTCCTCAGGTATTGAGGCCAACACACTGCGACTGTTGCTTATCCATTTCGTTAGATGAAAGCCACCCTTGGCACAGATTGCTTTGAGGCCTTTATAGAGGGATATAGCTTCCTGTTCTGAGGCTACAGAAGCAAGGCAGTCATCCACATAGAAACTGTACATGATGGTCTCAATCACTTGCTGGCTAAAGAAGTTGTTGTTGTCTTCTGCACACCTTCGGAGAGCAAAGTTAGTGCAGCTCGGAGAAGACGTTGCCCCGAACAAATGAACAACCAACCTGTACTCCTCCAAACACTGACTGAGGTCGCCACTGGACCACCAAAGAAATCTCAAAAGGTCTGCATCCTCCTCTGGAACTTGAACCTGATGAAACATTGCCTCAATGTCAGACATCAGAACAACTGGCTCTTTCCTGAACCTGGTCAGGACTCCAATCAACGTGCTGGTCAAATCGGGACCACTTAGGAGTTGTGCGTTGAGCGATGCGCCTTGAAATGATGCTGCACATTCAAAGACAACTCTGATCTTTCCTTTTCTTGGATGGTATACCCCATGGTCTGGGATATACCAAACCCTTCCATCACTGCGTTCCAGATCCGTGGTTGGCACTCTCTCTGCATAGCCACTGGATATAAGGTTATTCATGAAAGCAGTGTAGTCCTTATGGAATAATGAGTCTCTGATAAACCTTCTCTTCAGGTTAAGGGTGCGTTGTTCTGCAATATTACGGTTGTTAGGCATGCTTACCTTTCTGTCCTTCAGAGGTAAAGCAATACTGTAATGGCGATCAACTAATTTCACAGTACTGTTAGCCATTTCTAAGAACCTGCAATCATCCCTTGAAATTCCTAGCTGTTCCTCATGACTGCACTCTGGAAAGTCGGTCTTAAACCGTTGTTTCCAGAGTTCATCAAGTGTTACAGCAGAAATTCTGTTGATGGTAAATGCAGACTGATACACACCAGGTTCATCACAACATTCTCCACCAAGGGGTCCATTTACCGTCCAACCAAGCATAGTCTTGATGGCATACGGCCCTTCGTCCACACTCCGGATGATTTCAAGTGGTTCCAAAGCTCTGGGTACATTCATGGCTATCAGAAGCTCCACATCCGCATCTATCTCAGGTAAGTACACATGTTTCAAATGAGGCCATTTATACAAATCTTCCTGTCGTGGGATGTTATTCCTATTCACAGGCATCCTAGGTTGTGTGAAGAGATCTGGCATTTCACAATACCAGCCACTGTCCAATCCAGCCACTTCCAAGTCCGACACAATACAACTGTCCACAATTCTCTCTTGGCCCATGGTGCGCAAAATAATCTTTGTTTTTCTCCCGGAGAGATTCAATTTATCCATCAAACCCATTGTGCAGAAGGATGCTGAACTGCCCTGGTCCAAAAAGGCATAGGTCTCCACTGTCCTTTGCCCACTCTTTGATTTAACCTTTACTGGTACGATGGCTAGCTTGAAATCTTGTTCTCCGGCCCCAGTAAGACGACTGGTTTGGACAGCAACCAAAGAACTGCCCACTGCACTCTCTGAGTTGCTCTTACCTTTCTCTGCATCTGCTCTTCTGTCCTTGTGGTGGATGTGAAGCATACTAGGGTGCCTTGAGCCACATGTTTTGCAAGAGAGACGTTTCCTGCACTCCTTACCTGATGTGACCAGTACACAAACAGCCAAAACAAACTCCATTCTTTTTCAGGAAATCAATCTTCTCACTTTAAGCTCTCTTCTCCAGCAGAGTACAAAACTCCAGCATGTGTCCACCTCTGCAGTACAGGCAAGTCCTTTCAGGTAAATGTCCATCTTTAACCTTATGTTCTGTTAGTGTCTTTTCAATTTTTTTTACATTTTACATTTACATTACATTTAGTCATTTAGCAGACGCTTTTATCCAAAGCGACTTATATCTGAGGACTAAGTCAAACAAGTCATCGTGAAGAGGCAACAACAACACAGGAAGTGCTCAAAATACAAAGTTCAAACATTGGTCAGAGTATCATAAACCAGGCAAGTAAGGAATTATTTTTTATTATTTTTTATTTTTATTATAATAAGTGCTCACGGAAGAGATGAGTTTTCAGTTGTCTTTTGAATGCTGTCAGAGATTCTGCATTCCGGATGATGATGGGCAGATCATTCCACCAGCATGGAACCGTGAATGAGAATGTTTTGGAGAGTGATTTTGTGGCTCTCTGTGATGGCACCACCAGCCGTCGCTCATTGATCGATCGTAGGCTTCTGGTAGGGATGTAGACTCGTAGGAGCGAGTGAAAGTAAGAGGGAGCTGAGCCACTGGTTAATCTGTAAGCAAGTGTCAACGCCTTAAACTTGATGCGAGCAGCAAGTGGCAGCCAGTGCAGAGAGATGAATAGAGGAGTGACGTGGGCCCTTTTGGGCTCGTTGAAGACAAGACGAGCAGCAGCATTCTGGATCATTTGTAGAGGTTTAATAGCGCATGATGGAAGTCCAGCCAGAAGAGCATTGCAGTAATCAAGCCTAGAAATTACCAGGGCCTGGACAAGCAGCTGTGTCGCCTGCTCAGTTAGGAAAGGCCTGATCTTCCTGATGTTGTGCAGTGCAAACCTGCATGATCGAGCTGTCTTTGTTATATGGTCTGAGAAGGTCAGCTGGTCATCAAAGATTACAACAAGATTTCTGACCGACCTTGATGGGGTGATTGGGGAAGAATCTAGCTGGATAGTGAAGTTGTGCTGTACAGACGGATTGGCCGGGAGGACAAGAAGCTCAGTCTTAGCCAGGTTGAGCTGCAGGTGATGTTCCTTCATCCATACCGAAATGTCCACCAGACAGCTTGAGATACGTGCAGCTACTGTGGGATCATCTGGTTGAAATGAGAGGTAGATCTGGGTGTCATCAGCATAGCAATGGTAAGAGAAACCGTGTGCCTGTATGATGGAACCTAGTGATGTGGTGTAAATGGAGAAGAGGAGGGGTCCAAGCATTGAACCCTGGGGAACCCCTGTGGTCAGTTGATGTGCTTTGGATACCTCGCCTCTCCATGCGACCCTGAAAGACCTACCTGTGAGATAGGACTCAAACCAGTGGAGGGAAGTTCCAGTGATGCCGAGTGATGAGAGAGTGGACAGAAGGATCTGATGATTCACCGTGTCGAATGCAGCAGATAGGTCCAGGAGAATGAGAACTGATGATTTGGAAGCAGCTTTTGCGATCCGCAGGGCTTCTGTGACTGACAGCAGTGCAGTCTCGGTTGAGTGCCCCTTCTTGAAGCCTTATGGTTGGCATCCAGCTGGTTGATCAGAGACAGGAAAGATGATACTTGGTTGAAAACAACTCGTTCAAGTGTTTTCCCAATGAATGGTAGGAGAGAGACAGGTCTGTAATTCTCTAAGAGAGATGTGTTTAGCGTTGATTTTTTAAGCAGTGGAGTTACCCGAGCCTGCTTGAATGCTGTAGGGAAAATGCCAGTTTGTAGGGAAGAGTTGATAATGTGTGTGAGAGCCGGTAGAAGTGTGGGAGAGATTGCTTGTAGAAGGTGTGAGGGGATGGGGTCTAGAGGGCAGGTGGTAGGATGACTGGAGAGGAGTAATTTAGACACTTCGTCCTCGGTTAGTGGAGAGAAGGAGGAGAGGTTACCGGCTGTGGGAGTGGTTGGTCTAGGTTCCTGTGTGTGTGGATTAGAGAACTGACTGCTGATTGTTGTAGTTTTGTTAGTGAAGAATTTAGCAAAATCATCAGCATTCAGCGAGGAGGTGGGTGGTGGTGAGGGTGGGCAGAGGAGAGAGTTGAATGTTTTGAAAAGCATTCGTGAGTTAGGAGCGGAGTTGATCTTGTTGTGGAAGTATGAAGATTTTGCAGCGTGAACATCAACTGAGAAGGTAGAGAGCAGAGATTGATACCTACTTAGGTCAGATGTGTCTCTTGATTTGCGCCATTTCCTCTCCGCTGCTCTGAGTTTGGTCCGGTATTCACGAAGAACCTCAGATAACCAGGGGCTAGAGGGAGTGGTGCGTGCTGGTCTGGAGAGAGGGCAGATAGTGTCTAAAGAAGAAGTTAAAGTGGAGCATAAAACATCTATTGCAGTATTCACATCCATTGAGGATAATTTTGAGGGTGAGGGAAGAGAAGCTGACACAGCAGCAGAAAGATGGGAGGGAGAAAGTGAGTGGAGGTTTCGTCTGAAAGTAACCGGAAGGGGAGTAGGTGGAGTGTGGATAGTGAGTTGTAGATTGAAGGTAATGAGAAAAGGATCTGAAACGTGGAGAGGTTTCATTAAAATGTTGTCTGTGATGCAGTTGCGTGTGTCAACCAGGTCCAATTGGTTGCCTGACTTGTGAGTACCTGTGGTGATGAGCCGTTTGAGATCGAATGAGGCTAGAAGAGAGATGAAGTCTGTAGCATACGGCTTCTCTAGATGAATGTTGAAGTCACCAAAGACTACCAGTGGAGTGCCATCCTCTGGGAAAGAGGACAGCAGCACATCTAACTCCTCTACAAAGCTTCCCAGTTGACCTGGGGGGCGATAAATGACTACAATGTGGATCTTAATGGGCGTTGTAAGTGTAATGGCATGATATTCAAATGAGTTGTTATTGCAAAGAGAAGAGAGTGTTGAGTATTTCCAATTGTTAGTAATGAGAAGAGCAGTACCACCACCCCTCCCCGACTGGCGGGGAGTGTGGGAGAACGAGAAGTTGTTAGAGAGAGCAGCAGGGGTTGCTGAGTCTTCTGGACGGATCCAGGTCTCAGTCAAGCCTAAGATATTAAGAGTAGAATGAGATGTAAAGGCTGGGATGAAATCGGCTTTATTTACTGCTGATTGACAATTCCATAGACCCATGGAAAGAGTGAGAGGAGCGTGCGAGGATGAGGGAATATGACGCAGATTAGCAGTGTTGCGCTGCCTTCTGTGCTTGATGAGAGAGCGTTGTCGAGAGACAACAGGAATGTATTGAAAGCACATGTTGTTTTACGGAAATAGAATACAAGTAAGAGGGGAAAAGAGAGAAGAGGATACTTATGTGCTTAGCTGGTGTCTTTGCTCGGTGGAGTCGCGCAGGTAGAGTCGATGGTCTTTACCCGAGTCGGTCTTCACACGAGAAGGCTGAACGCTTCCGCTGACGCTTCCGCGACAGCGCGCACACAGCATAGATATATGTGCTTAAATTACTGAGTGAGGACAGCTGTCTCAGCCGAGCAATTAACACAGCACCCTCAAATAATCCGCAAATCGGTGACAAATCGAAACTAGGTCTTTGCAGTGGCTCACTTAAGTGCTATTCAATTTAGATTGCAATCCTATTCAAACGCGCTAAGAGCGGCGCGCATCTAATAAAAACAGATATGTGAGGAGGTAAAGTTTTAAACAATAACCCCAGAATCGAAAAATAGCCCTAATTTAAGATAAATGAGCTGTTAAATTTAAAATAACCACAATATCTGAAAGAGCCCTACCTTGTGGTAGATTAAGATGTTAAATTAAATAACACAGATTTGAAAAAATAGCCCTAATGATAAATATTTAAATTGTAAAATTACAATATACACACAATCGAAAAGAGAAAATAGCCCTACCGTGATAAATAATAAACTAAAACAATGGGAGAGCTTGATATAAGGAGAATCTACTTGCGCTCTTGTTGCATCCACAATCTGACCGGTTTGTCCTGGCCTGTCCTGTCACTCTTGTTGCATCCACAATCTGACCGGTTTATCCACAATCTGACCGGTTTGTCAATTGTAGTAGCAGCAGTGGCAAAGCTACTTCCCTTAGCCCCGGAGCGAAGTGATCTTGTCCTGCTGCCTTCTTTATTTGCCACCAACACTGGTACGTCCTGTAGATTTCCAAACACAGGATCGGTCATGATCTTCACTTGACGCTCCATAAAAGTCACAATATCAACAAACATAGCTCTCCGGCGATGCGTTTCCTGGATGCCACATGACACTGTTCGCCACTTATCTCTCAGTTTGTAGGGTAATCTTTTAATCACGGTGATCATGATGGCAGGTGTATTCAATTCACACAAACTATGAACCTCATCCATGGCATTGCAACATCCACGCAAAAACAGACTGTATGCATGTAAAGCCTTTCCATCTTCTGGCTTAATCACTGGCCACGAAGAGACCCTATCCAAATAGGCAGATGCTATCATATGCTCATTTCCAAAGTGCTCATGAAGTAAAGTCTTTGCCTTTGCATAGCCTGAGCCATCAGTCAAATGTTGACAGCTCCTGACAAGTTGTTGTGGTTGCCCGCTGGTGTACTGTTCCAGAAAATGCAGGCCATCTTCAGCATTATCATTCTTTTCCTCAATTACTTGTTCAAAAGACCGCATGAAAGCATGGTACTGTAGAGGGTCGCCATCAAATATTTGGATATTTCTTTTAGGCAGCGATAAAAGACATTGCTGATGCACCAGCATTGATGTTATCTCATTCTGTTTTTTCATTATAGACAACATGTGGTTCTGGTCACTGTTAGTGTTCGTGGAAAAGGGCGTATGGACATCTCCATGATGAGACGCTGGAGGCGGTGTTGTATTTCTTGGAATTGTGCTTTGTCTCATAAGCTCTGAGGGCCTCTGCTGGATATGGATGGTATTGCCTGCTTCTTTCGGTTTTTGCCTTCCAAGCTGTAAATCCACAATTTCCATGGCTGGTTTTCCCTTTTCACCCTTTTCAAGTTGTGGAACAAAAGTATCTGCATCAATGTTAAGAGTTTCAACCGGTTTTCCCCTTTTCTTAAAGTATGACTCCATGCCATTAGATCGGTGAGAAACAGCACTCTGTACACCAGATCCAGAGGTCCTTAAAACATTCAATTTAGCCACTGATGCAGCAATATCAGCTTTAAGCTGAAGTTGTTCCTTTTGCTGTCTTAGTTTCTCTTCCTGCTCCTCAAGAGAATGTTTTTCCTTCAGCAAACTTTGACGGGCAAGCAGAGCAGCCATTTCAGCCTCTGCTCTTAGACGTGCAGATGAAGTAGTGGAAACATTTGATTTTGAACCTTGTTTTCTACTGCTTAGGTTTGATATACTGTCACATGGCAATATGTCATCTTGGTCATCATGTTGAGAAGATGGATGCCGTTGTCCCCTTTTTACATCATCATGAATCCCAATTTCATCCCCTAACAGAACTTCCTGGTCACACTCAACGTTATGAGTTAGCTCTGAACGAGGCCTGTTGGTTTCTGAAATCCACACTCTGGCATCCTTAAAATACCCTTGGCTGTATTCAGTGATGCTTGTGAACCATGTCTTTTGTCTCTCCTGTTCATCAGGAGGAATTAAAGGCATCAAAGATGTGTGCAATGCAGTGGCATTTTCAGACAATTGCAGCAGGACTTCAAACTGTGCTTTAACTTGTGAAGCATTTTGATCATCTCTCATGAGCTCTTTGAGAGACAATATCTGGCTCTTTAATTTGCCTACTTCCTTTTTACGCTGTTTTTGAATTGACTCAATCCTGCTTGCCAGAGCCTTTTCAGTCAGAATGATTTTTCTTTTCTCCATATTAGATGAAGTTGAACCAGCCCTTGATCCACTCATCTTGTGCATTCACACAGATGCAACTGAACATCGCAGTATGAATCCAACGTAAAGCCAACGACACCAATAGCCACAGCGATTACTTGCAGCCTGAGGCACGATATAATAACCAACGCGCTGAAGCCACACCACACACACATAAGCCAGCTGTTCGCTCCAAACACAAACACGATCCGCGGCAATCAAGCCGATCCAAACAACAGCAACACCAAACTTCAAGTGGCAGTAACTCGTTCAAACTACCATCCAAAACAAGCCATAACAGTACGAAACGCAGGTTACATACCACTGTTTGTGTACGATGCTCTCGCGCATCCGCCGTTCTCCAGCATATTCGGATGGATCCGTGTGTGTGATCTCAATGGCCGATCCCGTATCTCGTAACCTTTAAAAAATCTTAAATTTACATCAAACTAAATGCTTCAGAACAACGTTCCATAAATTATGTACAAATTGTTTTTCTGCTAATGTTTTGAGAACATTATTAAAGACCTGATAACTTTGTGTGTGTGTGTGTGTGTGTGTGTGTGTGTGTGTGTGTGTGTGTGTGTGTGTGTGTGTGTGTGTGCGTGCGTGTGTGTACCAGATGTGGCACTAGGTTTGTGTCTGGGGAGGAACATCTTCACTTTAAATAATGTAAATGGGCCTATTATTATGTTTTATTTATAAATAAGAAACGTCTCGGTTACGTATGTAACCCTAGTTCCCTGAGAGGGAACGAGACGCTGCGTCAAACGCTGTGGGAACACCCCTGCGTTGTGCGTCATGAAGCACGTATGGAATCAGCCCAATGGAGAGACGGAACGTCATAGGCGGGTGACGTCATCGACCAGGAAACTATAAAGCACCCCAAAAACACAAGCGCATCAGCTTCTGATAGGCCTGAAAGAAGCGCTAACGGGAGTGCCGGGAGTATGGCGGAACGACGCAGCGTCTCGTTCCCTCTCAGGGAACTAGGGTTACATACGTAACCGAGACGTTCCCTTTCAAGGGAACTTCGAGCTGCGTCAAACGCTGTGGGAACGCGAATACCCACGTCGCCATAGGAGCAAGTGACCGTCATGTGAGATCTAGCGCACAGCGGACGAGAGCACCTGCACCCCAGGGGTAGAGCTTAAGTCTAAATCATAGAACTTAACAAACGTATGCGGTGAAGACCATCCAGTCGCATCATAAACATCACTCAGGGAAACTCCTGACAATAAAGCTTTGGATGCAGCCATACTCCTAGTAGAGCGGGCTCGTACAGCCAAAGGTGAAGGCTGACCAGCCGACTCATAAGCAAGTGAGATAGCCTCGACCACCCACTTCCTCATTCTCTGTTTAGACGCAGGACACCCTTTCCTAGGTGGCCCGAAACATACAAATGGTTGTTCTGATTTCCTCCACAGGGCAGCTCTGTGGACATAAGCGTCTAATGCCCTAACAGGGCAGAGTAAATTAAGTTTCTCCTGGTCCGATGACATAAATGGAGGAGGACAGAAAACCTGCAGAACCGTAGGTCTAACGACATTAGTAGGGACCTTGGGAACGAAACCTGGTCTTGGATGCAGAAAAGCTTTAACCATGCCAGGCGAAAATTCCAGGCACGAGGGTGAAACTGACAGAGCCTGCAAATCTCCGATTCTTTTTAGTGAGGAGATAGCAAGTAGAAAGATAGTTTTAAAAATGAGAAACTTCTCAGGAACTTCTTCGATAGGTTCAAAAGGAGCTAGGGAAAGACCTCCTAATACAATGGCCAGATCCCAGGTCGGCACCCTCGTACGAACTGCTGGCCTCAGCCTCAAAGTGCCACGGAGGAAACGAGTTATAAGCGGGTGTCTCCCAAGAGAAACTCCACTGAAAGGGACGTGGTAAGCAGCCAGTGCCGCCACATACACCTTTAGTGTGGAGGGGGATAACCCTGTGGAGAAACGCTCCTGCATGAATTCCAGCACTGCACCCACTGAGCAGTTAACTGGGTCCTACAGGTGTTCTCCACGCCAAGAAGTGAAAAGTTTTCACTTCAAAGGCATATAGCTTCCTCCAGGATGGAGCTCTGGAGTGAAGGATGGTCTCAACAACCTCGATTGAGAGACCGGAATCTAAGAGCTGGGCCCCCTCAGAGGTCAAGCCCACAGTTTCCATAACTCTGGGCGGGGTGAAATATCATGCCGCCCGCCTGAGAGAGTAGAACCCTCCTTACCGGGAGCTCCAAAGGAGAGCCGTCCAGGAGAGAAATCAGGTCCGCAAACCATACTCGGGCCGGCCAGAACGGGGCTACTAATAGTAGGCTAACCCCGTCCCGGCGAACCCTCTCCAGAACTCCTGGTAGCAGAACAACCGGGGGAAAAGCGTACAGACGTGACCTCGGCCACGGCTGCACCATAGCGTCCAACTTTGATCGTGCGGAGTGCATTTCCCCTCGGGGAGAATCCCTTGGTCCTGAGCCACCACCGCAGCGATCTCATGTACAACAGGCCAAGGTATAACGTTGGACACTGCTGCCATCAAACCCAACAGTTTCTGAAACTGCTTTACAGTGAGTAGCTGGCCTAGCTTTACTGTTTCAAGGCTGACCAAACAACGCCCAGAAAAGTGGTCTCCTGAGAAGGAGATAAACACTTTACTTCACGTTCAGCCTCATCCCCAACTTCCTGATATGCGCGAGGACGACATCTCGATGTCGAACCGCCATCTGCTCAGTAAAGTACGGGGAGATAGCTAGACCGAACGGAAGAATAGAAATGTTGAAGTAAGCGTCCTTTAGATCTATCGTGACAAACCAGCCCTCGGACCTGATTTGTGACACGACCTGCTTGATAGTGAACATCTTGAATTGAGCTTCCCTACCGAGCGATTTTATAGGCGCAAATCTAAAATTGGACGCAACCCCCCATCCTTCTTTGGAACGATGAAATATCGGCTGTAATAACCTAGCTCCAAACTGGGAGGAGGAACCCGTTCTATAGCCCCCTTTTGAAGGAGCGTTTTCAACTCTTGTTCCATTACCAGAGCCTGCTCGGGGCCCACACTATGGGCAGAACCCCTCTGAGTTTCGGTGGACGACACCTAAATTGGATCGCATAACCTCTTACTACTGTCTGCAGGACCAACTGAGATATTTCTTGGAAGGCTTTTCCACTCTGCCAAAAAAAATTCTACTAAGGGTACCAGTCTCTCGAGACTGGCCTCTGGTGTAACTTGAGCAGCAAACACAGCGCCCTGTAACGGCGCACCGGCAGGGAACAACTGGATTGACCGCTCTGAGACCCTCCTCAGAGGGAGCGACCGTCCCTCGGGAAAGCACTCGCTGGGACCGTCTACGCCTCGGCATGAAGGCGGGGTTGGCAGAACGGGCCCCTGAGGGCACCAAGGAAGAATGGGCACCGTAAAAAGAGGTGAACACCTTTCTCCCTCGATGGGACCACCCTCAGTGTCAGAGGCGGCGAGCGTCCCTCGGGAAAGCGCTCGCCGGGACCGTCTGCGCCCCGGCATGAAGGCGGGGTTGGCAGAACGGGCCCCTGAGGGCACAGAGGAAGAATGGGCACCGTAAAAAGAGGTGAACACCTTTCTCCCTCGGTGGGGACCGCCCTCAGCATAGCCAATATAACTGTCCTCAAATCAGTTCTATTGCTTTTTTTTAAATAATATTATATTATATTTTTTCTCTTTTTTTCAAAAAGCTTTGGCTGAGAGTGCCGCGTCTGGTCCCACTGTCCAGCAGGGGGAGCGCGAGACGCGATACTCTGCTTTGCTGCGCCTATGCGATGAGCTCGTGGACGGCCGGGGCTGCTCCCGCCCAGCAGCCCCGTGGACGTGAACTTTTAATGGAAGAAACCTTTTAAAAGCTGCTGCCTGCTTCTTTTCTTCCTGAAATTATCAATGACCGTATTAACTAAGTCACTGAATAACCCCGCAGGGGAGAGAGGATCATCTAGAAGAAAGCTTTCTCTTTCTGTTTCATGTTTAAAAAAAAAGAAAAAAAAAAAAATCATTTTACCATAAATCGGCAGCCTGACGCAGTTCTCGAACCACGTCAGTACTGCCTCCTCACTCACGCTCACGTCCTTTAGCAAATCAGCCTGGTATGCCTGCAATATAGACATGGTATGTAGACACGACGCAGCCTGACCTGCCGCCGAATACACTTTACAAAGCCGTAATATTTCATAATGGCTTGGAAGGTAATGCCGGTGCTTTAAATGACAATGCAGCCTCGGAAGAGAGATAGCTCGCAAGCGTCTCTTCTACCCGCGGCAAAGCGCCGTCTTTTCTTTTAAAAAACCCAGCCCCCGCTAAATCGGAATATGTGAATGATTGGGGGCTAAAAATTATATCAGAAGCCGGCTTCTTCCATAATCTCGACACCTCAGTATGGGGATCATGAAAAAACGGCAAACACCGGCGTGGAGGTTGCACACGGAAAGGGAGAAATCTTTCATTAGATTTAATAACTGACTCCTGCCTAGCCACTCAATGCTTAGATTTGATACAGCTCGAGTGAGAACCTCCATGAGCTCTTCGCTTTCGGGAGTGTGAGGTGGCGAGTCCTCCACACATCTCCCTCGTCAATACTGCTATTTTTATCTCCTCAGTTTTTAAAACTAACGTTAGATAGTTGCAGTACTGGTGCGTCAGCTCGGGCGAAAGAAAACCGCAGAGCGTGCTTCCAAACCGGGCTGAGACACTGGATCTAACAGGTAAAGGCAGAGATAAGGCAGAGCCCGTCTCTAACCCCGCTGAAAGATCAATTTGCAATCCCCACGATAAGCGTCGCCGCTCAGCCTCGGCAGAAGCGGGACTCGAACCGCGGGGAGCGCGCACCGAGCACTCACCTCAAAGAGCGCTCGGCGGGAGCGGAGCGTCCATAAAGGCAGACGCTCGCAATGCTCGCAGCCACCCCCCTCGAGAGCTGACTGGGCATGCTGCACTCCCAAACAAACAACACAAAGAAAGTGTGTATCCCCGCCCGTTAGATAGCGCGAGCAGGGAGGAACACACTTCTTAAATGCTGTTCGCTCGCCATAGTCTCTCATACAAAATTGTTTGTGTGGTGTAAGTGTGATAACTCCTGCCTAGCAAATACTAAAGACAGACACAGTGTTTACACTCAGACAGATTCACATATAGCGCGACTGAAGGCACAGAAGCTGATGCGCTTGTGTTTTTGGGGTGCTTTATAGTTTCCTAGTCGATGACGTCACCCGCCTATGACGTTCCGTCTCTCCATTGGGCTGATTCCATACGTGCTTCATGCGCACAAGGCAGGGGCGTTCCCACAGCGTTTGACGCAGCTCGAAGTTCCCTTGAACGGGAAATATATTTTTTTAAATATAAAATTTCACAGTTTCATGTAAGTCTGATGAATAATAAAGTGAAAAGATCAACCATCAACACAGCCCTTATTTTCTTTGAAAACAAACCATAACATCTTAATTAGCAAAAGGTTTAGGAACACTTTACAATAACGTTTCATTTGTTAATTTGTTCGTTTTTGTTAATGTATTAACTAACATGATCTAACCATGAACAATACATTTGTTACTATTTGTTAATCTTTGTTAATGTTAGTTAATAAAAATACAGCTGTTCATTGTTTGTTCATGTTAGTTCACAGCGAATTAACTAATGTTAACTAATGAACCTTATTGTAAAGTGTTTCCAAAGGTTTTACTGAAAAACAAGATGAAGATACTGTTAGAGTACAGTATTCGATTGCATGCTTTATAATGCTAAACCAAATGCTAAGCAAACACGTGCATCTCCTTCTGCATATGAACTGAGGTGTGTGTATGAGATGCAGAGAGACGACACACACACAGCAATCCTCGCGGCTGTCAGCCATGTTCGCGGCTTACACACCAGATCCCGTGGAGAAATTTGAAAACCAAATCAATTTGCATGGAGGCTAAATTTCATCAGTCAGTGAAATATTCAAATCCTCCAGAAAAATGTGGATTACGAGGGCGATTCAGAACTCTTTCCTGTGCTTCCCGTTCAACTCCAGTACAGAGACACACTCTTGTCTTGATAGTTTCGCTAGAGACGAAACATCTGATGCAGGAAATGATGTGACAAACCTGATGCTGAACTATGAATCGTGATGAAGAAAGAGGCAGTGAACAGATGACGAGACACGCAGGATCGCATGATGAATATGGGCTGTCTCGAGGCGTTACAATCTTCATGGCTGATGGGAAGAGCATCTTTTCAGGCTTGCTAGAGAGGTCTGGATGGTTGCTAGGTGGCTGCTTACTAGCCCAAGCCAAAAGAGCTTTCAAATGTGTGAGAAAACAAAGTCCCGTCCGAATTGGGCTTGACAGTATGATGTATTAAACACAAGGTCAGTGTCCGTCTGCTGAATGAAAGACATGTTTGAGTTTCTCTCACTTCTGCAGCTCATATGGTTATTCTTGTCTTTATTATACGTTTCTCATCAACGACAGCAGACATTCCCTCCACTCGATCCACGCATGAACTTCTGCTCAATGGATTGGCCCTGAATGAACTCTTTAATTGTGATTATCTATATCGAGTCTCCATCTCTCCTTCTAAACATGAAAAGGATTTATTTAATATTTCTGGGAATAATTTTTTACTAGATGCAGTCGATGGCTTGTATGAATAAAGTTAGCTGTAAAGTGCATTAAACGTGTTTATAGTGAAGGTTACAGTCTCTCTTAAACTCATTCAGCTGAAAGTGACGATTCGTGATCATTGAATCATTGAATCATAGAATTGTGGAATTATGTAATTATAGAATCACAGAATCATTGAATCTTAATTAGTGGGGTGGTGATGGCGCAGTGGATAAGACACATGCCTTTGGTGTGAGAGACCCGGGTTCGAATCCACTGTGAGACACCAATGTGTCCCTGAGCAAGACACTTAACCCCTAGTTGCTCCAGAGGCGTGCAACCTCTGACATATATAGCAATTGTCAAGTCAAGTCAAGTCACATTTATTTATATAGCGCTTTTTACAATACAGATTGTATCAAAGCAGCTTCACAGTGATAACATGAAAATAATACAACACAGATCAATAATATAGTTGAATATTAAATGTCCCCAACTAAGCAAGCCAAAAGCAAGGCAACAGTGATGGTCGCTAAGTTGCTTTGGATAAAAGCGTCAGCAAAATGAATAAATGTAAAGAATCATGAATTATAGAATCATGGAATCATTGTATTATATAATCATTGAATTATAGAATCATGGAATCATATACCGTAAAACTTCAAATAATAGCCCAGGCTTTTATTTTCCCAAATTGTCGAACTGCACCGGCTTGTATTTGAGACAGGCGTCTATGAGACGGCCTTTATAATTTAGTGTTAAGATGTTGTTCATTAAGTTGGTTTGTAGAGCCAACTTACTGAAATCCTATTTAAACTTATTAAGTTGGCTTGTGAGAGCCAACTTACTGAAATCCTATTTAAACTTATTAGTGTGAATGCTTCAAGCATTCACACTATTGAAATCCAAATCTTTATTATTATTCCGTATTCTTCCGTGGTCGCTTTCTTCTCCTCTCTACTTTGTGCTACAAAAACCATTCAACTATCAAAATGTTCAGCTTTTAAATGACTTGTGTGCTATTACTTTTCTTTTTGATGTGACTTTCAGATTTCTTAAAAATTAATATTAAAAACCATAAAAATCCCATTGACTTTCATTGCAACATGTTCAAATTGAGGCAAGACACTACGGTGGCCCAGTAGTGTACAACACAAAAACTCAAATCTAAACTCCCTGAAGCCCTAGACTCAATTAAACTACCATTCTATATGTACTAATGAACTTTATCTATCTATCTATCTATCTATCTATCTATCTATCTATCTATCTATCTATCTATCTATCTATCTATCTATCTATCTATCTCTATCTATCTATCTATCTATCTATCTATCTATCTATCTATCTATCTATCTATCTATCTTTCTTTCTTTCTTTCTTTCTTTCTTTCTTTCTAACTAATCTATCTTTCTAACTAATCTATCTTTCTTTCTTTCTAACTAATCTATCTATCTTTCTTTCTTTCTTTCTAACTAATCTTTCTTTCTTTCATTCTTTCTTTCTTTCTTTTTTCTACCTAATCTTTCTTTCTTCCTAATCTTTCTTTCTACCTAATCTATCTTTCTTTCTTTCTTTCTCTCTCTCTTTCTCTCTCTCTTTCTCTCTACCTAATCTTTCTTTCTTTCTTTCTTTCTTTCTTTCTTACTTTCTAATCTTTCTTTCTTTCTTTCTTTCTCTTTCTTTCTAATCTTTCTTTCTTTCTAACTAATCTATCTTTCTTTCTTTCGAACTAATCTAACTATCTTTCTTTCTCTCTAACTAATCCATCTTTCTTTCTTTCTAACTAATCCATCTTTCTTTCTTTCTAACTAATCCTTCTTTATTTTTATTTTTCTTTCTTTCTTTTTTTCTACCTAATCTTTCTTTCTCTTTCTACCTAATCTTTCTTTCTTTCTTTCTAACTAATCTTTCTTTCTTTCATTCTTTCTTTCTTTCTTTTTTCTACCTAATCTTTCTTTCTTCCTAATCTTTCTTTCTACCTAATCTATCTTTCTTTCTTTCTTTCTCTCTCTCTTTCTCTCTCTCTTTCTCTCTACCTAATCTTTCTTTCTTTCTTTCTTTCTTTCTTACTTTCTAAACTTTCTTTCTTTCTTTCTTTCTCTTTCTTTCTAATCTTTCTTTCTTTCTAACTAATCTATCTTTCTTTCTTTCTAACTAATCTAACTATCTTTCTTTCTAACGAATCTATCTTTTTTCTTTCTCTCTAACTAATCCATCTTTCTTTCTTTCTAACTAATCCATCTTTCTTTCTTTCTAACTAATCCTTCTTTATTTTTCTTTTTCTTTCTTTCTTTTTTTCTACCTAATCTTTCTTTCTCTTTCTACCTAATCTTTCTTTCTACCTAATCTATCTATCTTTCTTTCTTTCTTTCTTTCTTTCTTTCTTTCTTTCTTTCTTTCTTTCTTTCTTTCTTTCTTTCTTTCTTTCTCTTTCTACCTAATCTTTCTTTCTACCTAATCTATCTTTCTTTCTTTCTATCTAATCTATCTTTCTTTCTAACTAATCTATCTTTCTAACTAATCTATCTTTCTTTCTTTCGAACTAATCTATCTATCTTTCTTTCTAACGAATCTATCTTTTTTCTTTCTCTCTAACTAATCCATCTTTCTTTCTTTCTAACTAATCCATCTTTCTTTCTAACTAATCCTTCTTTATTTTTCTTTCTTTCTTTCTTTCTTTTTTTCTACCTAATCTTTCTTTCTTTCTCTTTCTACCTAATCTTTCTTTCTTTCTACCTAATCTTTCTTTCTACCTAATCTATCTTTCTTTCTTTCTTTCTTTCTTTCTTTCTTTCTTTCTTTCTTTCTTTCTTTCTTTCTTTCTACCTAATCTTTCTTTCTACCTAATCTATCTTTCTTTCTTTCTATCTAATCTATCTTTCTTTCTAACTAATCTATCTTTCTTTCTTTCTAACTAATCCATCTTTCTTTCTTTCTAACTAATCTTCTTTATTTTTCTTTCTTTCTTTCTTTTTTCTACCTAATCTTTCTTTCTTTCTCTTTCTACCTAATCTTTCTTTCTTTCTACCTAATCTTTCTTTCTACCTAATCTTTCTTTCTTTCTTTCTTTCTTTCTTCTTTCTTTCTTTCTTTCTTTCTTTCTTTCTTTCTTTCTTTCTTTCTCTTTCTACTAATCTTTCTTTCTACTATCTATCTTTCTTTCTTTCTATCTAATCTATCTTTCTTTCTAACTAATCTATTCTAACTATCTATCTTTCTTTCTAACTAATCTATCTATCTTTCTTTCTTTCTAACTAATCTATCTTTCTTTCTTTCTTTCTTTCTAACTAATCATCTATCTTTCTTTCTTTCTAACTAATCTTTCTTTCTTTCTACTAATCTTTCTTTCTTCTTTCTTTCTTTCTTTCTTTCTTTCTTTCTTTCTCTCTACCTAATCTTTCTTTCTCTTTCTATCTTCTTTCTTTCTTTCTATCTTTCTTTCATCTTTCTTTTTTCTACTAATCTTTCTTTCTTTCTTTCTCTTTCTCTAATCTTTCTTTCTTTCTACCTAATCTATCTTTCTTTCTTTCTTTCTTTCTATCTAATCTATCTTTCTTTCTAACTAATCTATCTTTCTAACTAATCTATCTTTCTTTCTTTCTAACTAATCTATCTATCTTTCTTTCTTTCTAACTAATCTTTCTTTCTTTCTTTCTTTCTTTCTTTTTTCTACCTAATTTTTCTTTCTTTCTTTCTAATCTTCTTTCTTTCTTTCTAACTAATCTATCTTTCTTTCTTTCGAACTAATCTTTCTTTCTTTCTTTCTTTTTTCTACCTAATCTTTCTTTCTTTCTTTCTAATCTTTCTTTCTTTCTAACTAATCTATCTTTCTTTCTTTCGAACTAATCTATCTATCTTTCTTTCTAACGAATCTATCTTTTTTCTTTCTCTCTAACTAATCCATCTTTCTTTCTTTCTAACTAATCCATCTTTCTTTCTTTCTAACTAATCCTTCTTTATTTTTCTTTCTTTCTTTCTTTCTTTCTTTCTTTCTTTCTTTCTTTCTTTCTTTCTTTCTTTCTTTCTTTCTTTCTTTTTTTCTACCTAATCTTTCTTTCTTTCTCTTTCTACCTAATCTTTCTTTCTTTCTACCTAATCTTTCTTTCTACCTAATCTTTCTTTCTTTCTTTCTTTCTTTCTTTCTTTCTTTCTTTCTTTCTTTCTTTCTTTCTTTCTTTCTCTTTCTACCTAATCTTTCTTTCTACCTAATCTATCTTTCTTTCTTTCTATCTAACTAATCTATCTTTCTAACTAATCTCTTTCTTTCTTTCTAACTAATCTATCTATCTTTCTTTCTTTCTAACTAATCTATCTATCTATCTTTCTTTCTAACTAATCTTTCTTTCTTTCTCTTTCTTTCTTTCTACCTAATCTATCTTTCTTTCTTTCTTTCTCTCTCTCTCTACCCAATCTTTCTTTCTTTCTTTCTTTCTTTCTTTCTTTTTTTCTACCTAATCTTTCTTTCTTTATTTCTTTCTTTCCTTCTTTCTCTACCTAATCTTTCTTTCTTTCTACCTAATCTTTCTTTCTACCTAATCTATCTTTCTTTCTTTCTCTCTACCTAATCTTTCTTTCTTTCTGACTACCATTAAAAGAGATCAAAGGGATATCTCAGGATATAAGTGTCATAGAAACATGAGGGTGGGCTCGTTTGACTCGGGCCAGCAAACAGCCAATCCTGAATCACCTCAACACTTACTGGCCACGCCCTAGCAACCATTGTCGAGCACCTTAGCAACCAAAATCCAAAGAGGGATATCTTCCATTCTGAATGTCACAGAGGCATGGGAGTTGGTTTATATCATTTATACTTACAAGCAGCCTTTGGAGTTTCATGATTGGCAGCTGCCAAGCCACTCCCTAGCAACCAAACCCTAGCAACCATTTTGCAAGACCTATATCTCTGCATCAAAACATCGTATAGAGATGGGGGTTGGTTTATACATTCACATTGACTTTGGAGCTTCATGATTGGCAGCTGCCAAGCCACTCCCTAGCAACCAAACAGAGTACCCTAGCAACCGTTTTGCAAGACCTATATCTCTGCATCAGAACATCGTATAGAGATGGAGGTTGGCTCTTTTGACTCATGCTAGCAAACAGGACTTCCAACATGCTACACATGCTAGCTGTGAATTGCTACATGCTAATGGCGATTAGGTAAGTGCTAAATCATGCCAAGAAATGTTAAGAATACCCTATCAACTGCCTAACAACGCCCTAGCAACCACCCAGAATTCCCTAGCAACCACCCAGAACACCCTAGCAACCGCCTAGCAACCACCCAGAACACCCTAGCAACCACCAAGCAACACCCTAGCAACCATCCAGAATACCTTAGCAACCGCCTAGCAACCACCCAGAACACCCTAGCAACCACCTAGCAACACCCTAGCAACCATCCAGAATACCTTAGCAACCGCATAGCAACCACCCAGAACACCCTAGCAACCGCCTAGCAACTACCCAGAACACCTTAGCAACCGCCTAGCAACCACCCAGAACACCCTAGCAACCACCTAGCAACACCCTAGCAACCATCCAGAATACCTTAGCAACCAGCTAGCAACACCCTAGCAACCACCCAGAATACCCTAGCAACCACATAGCAACCGCCTATCAACCACCCAGAACACCCTAGCAACCACCTAGCAACCACCCAGAACACCCTAGCAACCACCTAGCAACACCCTAGCAGCCATCCAGAATACCTTAGCAACCAGCTAGCAACACCCTAGCAACCACCCATAATACCCTAGCAACCACCTAGCAACCGCCTATCAACCACCCAGAACACCCTAGCAACCACCTAGCAACCACCCAGAACACCCTAGCAACCGCCTATCAACAACCTAGCAACCATCCAGAATACCTTAGCAACCACCTAGCAACACCATAGCAACCACCCAGAACAGCCTAGCAACCGCCTATCAACAACCTAGCAACCATCCAGAATACCTTAGCAACCACCTAGCAACACCATAGCAACCACCCAGAATACCCTAGCAACCGCCTAGCAACGCCCTAGCAACCAATCTTTCTTTCTTTCTTTCTCTTTCTACCTAATCTTTCTTTCTTTCTACCTAATCTTTCTTTCTACCTAATCTATCTTTCTTCTTTCTTTCTCTCTCTCTTTCTCTCTACCTAATCTTTCTTTCTTTCTAATCTTTCTTTCTTTTTTTTCTAACTAATCTATCTTTCTTTCATTCTTTCTAACTAATCTATCTATCTTTCTTTCTAACAAATCTATCTTTTTTCTTTCTAACTAATCTATCTATCTTTCTTTCTTTCTAACTAATCTATCTTTCTTTCTTTCTCTCTAACTAATCCATCTTTCTTTCTAACTAATCCATCTTTCTTTCTTTCTAACTAATCCTTCTTTATTTTTCTTTCTTTCTTTCTTGCATTTCAGTTAAGCATTTCAAGCATTCACACGCATGTTCCGCAGGAAATGCAATTTTTCTAGTTAGTGTGAATGCTTCAAGCATTCACACTATTGAAATCCAAATCTTTATTATTATTCCGTATTCTTCCGTGGTCGCTTTCTTCTCCTCTCTACTTTGTGCTACAAAAACCATTCAACTATCAAAATGTTCAGCTTTTAAATGACTTGTGTGCTATTACTTTTCTTTTTGATGTGACTTTCAGATTTCTTAAAAATTAATATTAAAAACCATAAAAATCCCATTGACTTTCATTGCAACATGTTCAAATTGAGCCAAGACTACGGTGGCCCAGTAGTGTACAACACAAAAACTCAAATCTAAACTCCCTGAAGCCCTAGACTCAATTAAACTACCATTCTATATGTACTAATGAACTTATCTATCTATCTATCTATCTATCTATCTATCTATCTATCTATCTATCTATCTATCTATCTATCTATCTATCTATCTTTCTTTCTATCTATCTATCTTTCTTTCTTTCTAACTAATCTATCTTTCTTTCTATCTAATCTTTCTTTCTAACTAATCTATCTTTCTAACTAATCTATCTTTCTTTCTTTCTAACTAATCTTTCTTTCTTTCATTCTTTCTTTCTTTCTTTTTTCTACCTAATCTTTCTTTCTTTCTTCCTAATCTTTCTTTCTACCTAATCTATCTTTCTTTCTTTCTTTCTCTCTCTCTTTCTCTCTACCTAATCTTTCTTTCTTTCTTTCTTTCTTACTTTCTAATCTTTCTTTCTCTCTTTCTTTTTCTTTCTTTCTTTCTTTCTCTTTCTTTCTAATCTTTCTTTCTTTCTAACTAATCTATCTTTCTTTCTTTCTAACTAATCTATCTATCTTTCTTTCTTTCTAACGAATCTATCTTTTTTCTTTCTCTCTAACTAATCCATCTTTCTTTCTTTCTAACTAATCCATCTTTCTTTCTTTCTAACTAATCTCTTTCTTTCTTTCTTCTATCTTCTTTCTTTCTTTCTTTCTTTCTTTCTTTCTTTCTCTTTCTTTCTTTCTCTTTCTATCTATCTTTCTTTCTACCTAATCTATCTTTCTTTCTTTCTTTCTATCTATCTTTCTTTCTTTCTAACTAATCTATCTTTCTTTCTTTCTAACTAATCTTTCTTTCTTTCTTCTTTCTTTCTTTCTTCTTTCTTTCTTTCTTTCTTTCTTTCTTTCTCTTCTTTCTTTCTTTCTTTCTACCTAATCTTTCTTTCTTTCTCTTCTATCTTTCTTTCTACCTAATCTTTCTTTCTTTCTTTCTTTCTTCTTTCTCTTTCTTTCTTTCTACCTAATCTTTCTTTCTTTCTTTCTTTCTTTCTTTCTTTCTTTCTTTCTTTCTTTCTTTCTATCTTTCTTTCTTTCTTTCTCTTTCTTCCTAATCTTTCTTTCTACCTAATCTATCTTTCTTTCTTTCTTTCTATCTAATCTATCTTTCTTTCTAACTAATCTATCTTTCTTTCTTAACTAATCTATCTTTCTTTCTTTCTTTCTTTCTTTCTTTCTAACTAATCTATCTTTCTTTCTTTCTTTCTAACTAATCTTTCTTTCATTCTTTCTTTCTTTTTTCTACCTAATCTTCTTCTTTCTTTCTTTCTTTCTCTAATCTTTCTTTCTTTCTTTCTTTCTTTCTTTCTTTCTAACTAATCTATCTTTCTTTCTTTCTTTCTAACTAATCTATCTTTCTTTCTTTCTTCTTCTTTCTTTCTTTCTTACTAATCTATCTTTCTTTCTTTCTTTCTAATCTTTCTTTCTTTCTTTCTAACTAATCTATCTTTCTTTCTTTCGAACTAATCTATCTATCTTTCTTTCTAACGAATCTATCTTTCTTTCTTTCTCTCTAACTAATCCATCTTTCTTTCTTTCTAACTAATCCATCTTTCTTTCTTTCTAACTAATCCTTCTTTCTTTCTTTCTAACTAATCCTTCTTTATTTTTCTTTCTTTCTTTCTTTCTTTTTTTCTACCTAATCTTTCTTTCTTTCTTTCTACCTAATCTTTCTTTCTTTCTACCTAATCTATCTATCTTTCTTTCTTTCTTTCTTTCTTTCTTTCTTTCTTTCTTTCTTTCTACCTAATCTTTCTTTCTACCTAATCTATCTTTCTTTCTTTCTATCTAATCTATCTTTCTTTCTAACTAATCTATCTTTCTAACTAATCTTATCTTTCTTTCTTTCTTTCTTTCTTTCTTTCTTTTCTTTCTTTCTACCTAATCTTTCTTTCTTTCTACCTAATCTATCTTTCTTTCTACCTAATCTATCTTCTTTCTTTCTTCTTTCTTTCTTTCTTTCTTTCTTTCTACTTCTTTCTTTCTTTCTTTCTACTATCTTCTTTCTTTCTTTCTTTCTACTTCTTTCTTTCTTTCTTTCTTTCTTTTTTCTACCTAATCTTTCTTTCTACCTAATCTATCTTTCTTTCTTTCTATCTAATCTATCTTTCTTTCTAACTAATCTATCTTTCTTTCTAACTAATCTATCTATCTTTCTTTCTTTCTAACTAATCTTTCTTTCTTTCTTTCTCTTTCTTTCTTTCTAACTAATCTTTCTTTCTTTTCTCTTTCTTTCTTTCTACCTAATCTATCTTTCTTTCTTTCTCTCTCTCTCTACCCAATCTTTCTTTCTTTCTTTCTTTCTTTCTTTCTTTCTTTCTTTCTTTCTTTCTTCTTTCTTTCTTTCTACTAATCTTTCTTTCTTTCTATCTATCTTTCTTTCTTTCTTTCTTTCTAACTAATCTCTTCTTTCTTTTCTACTATCTTTCTTTCTACTAATCTATCTTTCTTTCTTTCTATCTTTCTTCTATCTTTCTTTCTTTCTTATCTTTCTTTCTTTCTTTCTTTCTACTAATCTTTCTTTCTTTCTACCTAATCTTTCTTTCTACCTAATCTATCTTTCTTTCTTTCTATCTATCTTTCTTTCTTTCTAACTAATCTTTCTTTCTAACTAATCTATCTATCTTTCTTTCTTTCTAACTATCTTTCTTTCTTTCTTTCTCTTTCTTTCTTTCTAACTAATCTATCTATCTTTCTTTCTTTCTAACTAATCTTTCTTTTCTTTCTCTTTCTTTCTTTCTACCTAATCTATTCTTTCTTTCTTTCTTTCTTCTATCTTCTTCTTTCTTTCTCTAATCTTTCTTTCTTTCTTCTTTTTTCTTTCTTTCTCTTTTCTTTCTTCTTTCTTCTATCTTTCTTTCTTTCTTTCTTTCTATCTTTCTTCTTTCTTTCTTTCTTTCTTTCTCTATCTTTCTTTCTTTCTTTCTTTCTTCTTTCTTTTCTTTCTTTCTTTCTATCTATCTTTCTTTCTTTCTACTATCTTTCTTTTACTTTCTTCTTTCTTTCTACTATCTTTCTTTCTTTCTTTCTTCTTTCTTCTTCTTTCTTTTCTTCTTTCTTTCTTTCTTTCTTTCTTTCTTTCTTTCTTTCTACCTAATCTTTCTTTCTACCTAATCTATCTTTCTTTCTTTCTTTCTATCTAATCTATCTTTCTTTCTAACTAATCTATCTTTCTAACTAATCTATCTTTCTTTCTTTCTAATCTATCTATCTTTCTTTCTTTCTAACTAATCTTTCTTTCTTTCTTTCTTCTTCTTTCTTTTTTCTACCTAATCTTTCTTTCTTTCTTTCTTTCTTTCTAATCTTTCTTTATTTCTTTCTAACTAATCTATCTTTCTTTCTTTCGAACTAATCTTTCTTTCTTTCTTTCTTTTTTCTACATAATATTTCTTTCTTTCTTTCTTTCTTTCTTCTTTCTTTTCTTTCTTTCTAATCTTTCTTTCTCTTCTTCTTTCTTTCTAACTAATCTATCTTTCTTTCTTTCGCACTAATCTATCTATCTTTCTTTCTAACGAATCTATCTTTTTTCTTTCTCTCTAACTAATCCATCTTTCTTTCTTTCTAACTAATCCATCTTTCTTTCTTTCTACCTAATCTATCTTTCTTTCTTTCTCTCTCTCTCTACCCCAATCTTTCTTTCTTTCTTTCTTTCTTTCTTTCTTTCTTTCTTTCTTACCTAATCTTTCTTTCTTTCTTTCTACCTAACTCCTTCTTTCTTTCTACCTAATCTATCTTTCTTTCTTTCTATCTAATCTATCTTTCTTTCCAACTAATCTATCTTTCTTTCTAACTAATCTATCCATCTTTCTTTCTTTCTAACTAATCTTTATTTCTTTCTTTCTCTTTCTTTCTTTCTAACTAATCTATCTATCTTTCTTTCTTTCTAACTAATCTTTCTTTTTCTTTCTTTCTTTCTACCTAATCTATCTTTCTTTCTTTCTTTCTCTCTCTCTCTCTACCCAATCTTTCTTTCTTTCTTTCTTTCTTTCTTTCGTTCTTTCGTTCTTTCTTTCTTTTTTCTACCTAATCTTTCTTTCTTTCTTTCTTTCTTTCTTTCTCTACCTAATCTTTCTTTCTTTCTACCTAATCTTTCTTTCTACCTAATCTATCTTTCTTTCTTTCTTTCTCTCTCTCTCTCTCTCTCTCTCTCTCGGGTTTCCGGTTTCCGTTGGTGTGAGTGAGTGGTTGATTGAGTGAGTGGATGTGGATGGAGAGCTAGTTTTTATGCTATTTTTGGGATATTGTTGTGGTGATTTTCTCCCCTCACGTGCACGATAAAGGTAAGACATCATTTATTTTTCGAACAGGGCGAAAAATAGCTGTTAGAACAATTGTTTGATTTTTCGCGGGTATGGCGTCCTCTGTGACGCCGCCGCTGTCCATTGGACACGGGGTTCGGTTTGTCACTGATCCCGGTGTTACGATGGAAGAGGCTCTGCTTGCAGTTGGTGAACAGGTGGGTTTTGATAATATATCTCACGCGTCTCGAATGAACAAAGCGGCAGTTGTTTTTTTGAAGGACGAACGCTTGGTTCATAATTTGATTGAAAGTGGGGTTTTTATCAATGATTTATTTGTTCAAGTTTCGCCGTTATCAGTGCCGTCGACAAGAGTAGTTGTCTCAGGTGTACCGCCTTTCATTCCGAATGAGCTGATTGAACAGGAATTGCGTAGATTTGGAAAATTTGCAAGTGGTTTTAAGACGGTGACACTCGGGTGCAAAGATGCGCGTTTAAAACATGTAATCTCACTTCGTAGGCAAGTGTTCATGTTTCTAGATTCTCCAACACAGTCTTTGGATGTATCCTTTAAGATAAAGCATGGAGGAGGATATTATACTGTATATGCAAACTCGGGAGCATGAAATGCTTTGAATGTGGTGATGTGGGGCATAAGCGTCTTGCTTGCCCACATAGAGTACAAGCTGAACGCGCAGAAAATAATATTGAGCAAACGCATGAAGTTGATGATCAGCAAGTTGTTTTAGCCTCTAGTAGTGTGTCTACTGCTCAGGGAGACAGAATGCATAGTGTAGTTAACGAGAATATTGAGGTAAATCGAGATGATGTATCTTCGGAGCCATCAACTTCTGGTGAGAGTGCTGTGGCAATTTCAAAAGATAGAGAAATTACAGGGCAACAAATTAGTGAAATTGAAGCCACGGTGAAAGCGTGCCTATTGAAGGAATGCTCTTGCTGCATCTAAGGAGAAGGAAGTGCTCACTCCATTGAATATTGGAAGTCAGGTGGAAAGTGATGCTGAAGAGATGGAACAGGATGAGTCAGAGGGTGAAGGAGTTGATGGTTAAATAGAGCGAAAGATTTGTATTCTTTGGAGGAAATTAATAATTTCCTGGATAAAACGTTGGACAGTCAGTTAAGGTTGATGATCACTTTGATGATACAGAAAAATTTATTAGGTCTGTGGCAATATTACAAAAGATGGTTGGTTTTGAGCTGTTGGATGAACGGAAACGTATCGTTGAGAAAACATGGCACGGGACTTAAAAAGTTTTCAAAGTCAAATAAAACTAGAAAAGGAAAAAAAAGCTCTAGTAAAAGTAAGTGATGTCAGCCTCGATCATGTTGCTTTTCTTGCATAGTTTTTTTCTCTGTCTGTCCCTCTCTTTCTTTTTTTCTATGGGGAGTTTAAGAGTGGGCTCTTTAAACATAAATGGTGGGAGAGATAGCAGAAGCTAGAAATGGTTAAGGAGGTACAAAAAATAAACAAATTAGACGTAATCTTTTTACAAGAAACCCATAGTATAATAAAAGATGAAGTTGATTGGGGTTTGTCTTGGGTGGTCAAATTTTTCTTAATCATGGGAGCAATGTGAGTGGATGGGTAGCAATCCTTTTTTCTAGTAACTCAAAATTTCATGTTTTAAGTTCCTGTGATTTAATTAAAGGGCGAGGTCAAATGGTTAAAATTAACATAGAGGGTTCAATTTATTGTTTTATTAATATTTATGCCCCTAACATTGGGACTGAAAGAATAGATTTTTTCAATAATATAAAGAAAGCCCTTGAGTTAAATGATTTTGACTATCTAATTCTAGGTGGGATTGGAATTGTACTGTTGATTTTAATAATGATAGGCTTAGTGAGGAGCCACATTTACAGTCTAGCAGGAATTTAAAAAGTTTATTGGTTCAATATGATCTAATAGATGCATGGAGAATTAAGTTTCCCAATGAAAGGCAATACACATGGGTCAAAATCTTAGATGGAAGAGTGAGTGCAGCAAGACTGGATAGATTTTATTTATCACAAGGACTTCGATCAAAATTAATCGATAGTGGTAATTAGACCAGTTGGATTTTCTGATCATCACTTTATTACTGTGACTATTTTTTTGAAACAAGAGGTTAGTAGATCTCAGTGGCATTTTAATAATAAATTGCTTCAAGATGAGAAATTTTGTGGGAATTTTAAAATTCTTTGGCAGAAGTGGAAAGAAAAGAAAAATTATTTTGAGTCTTTAAATAAGTGGTTGGGAAGTTGGAAAGGCCCAAATCCGAATTTTTTGTCAACAATATACTTCTTTTTCTTCTGTTGTGTTAAAACAGGCCATAAAGGAGGTTGAGGAGGCTATAAGAAAGATCGAAAATGGCCTTTTAAATGGTGGGGAGGCTGAAAGCAATGACACGTTGAAAACTAAAAGATTAGAGCTGAGTTCCTTGCTGCAAGAGAAAGTTAAAGGGCCCTTGTGAGGTCAAGATACATTCAATTAAAAGACATGGATGCCTCAAGTACCTTTTTCTTTAACTTGGAAAAAAGTAGTGTGAAAGATCAGCGCATGACATGTCTGAGATGTCCAGATGGGCATGTAACAACAGATGGAGGTGAAATGAGAAGATGTGCCACAGCGTTTTATACGGAGTTGTATGGCAAAGAACATTGTGATGAAGAATGTGTACAAGAACTCTTAGAAGGGCTGCCTAAGCTTAGAAGAACTGAACAAACTGAGCTGGATAAAGGGCTAAGTTTGGAGGAACTCACCATAGCTGTTAATCAGCTGACCTCAGGGCGCTCACCTGGAATAGACGGACTCAGCATAGACTTTTTTTCAGCACTTCTGGGGACTATAGGATCTGATGTTCATGAGGTCCTGATGAGCTCTTTTGAACAAAGCTTGCTTCCAACATCTTGTAGAAGAGCTGTTTTAACATTACTTCCTAAAAAAGGAGATTTATCCCATCTTAAGAACTGGAGGCCTGTTGCGCTTTTATGTACTGAATACAAAGTGCTTTCTAGAGCTCTGTCTAATAGGCTGAAGCCTTATATTGGCTTACTTGTGCACATGGATCAGACCTATTGTATCCCAGATCGGACTATAATGGACAATTTATTTTTAATGAGAGATGTATTAGATGTGTGCAAGGAGTATGATCAGAATGTCGGACTTTTATCCCTGGATCAAGAGAAAGCTTTTGACCAGGATTGATCACAGGTTTTTGTTTTCTGTTTTTAAAAGCTTTCGGTTTTGGAGAGAGATTTATAGCCTGGATAAGTCTCCTTTATAACGGAGCATCATGTATGGTCAAAGTAGGGAGGGACTTAGTCGACCAATACCAGTGGAGAGGGGAATAAGGCAAGGTTGTCCTATTTCAGGACAGCTGTATTCACTGGTTATTGAACCCCTTTTGTGCATGTTAAGGAATAACTTGAATGGGTTTAGGTTACCAAATTGTGATTTTGAGTCCCCTTTAGTGGTGTCAGCATATGCTGACGACATTAATATATTCATCAAAAATGACGATGATATATGTACAACAGTAAAAGCTTTGGAGTGTTATGAGAGGGCTTCCTCGTCAAAAGTTAATTGGGATAAAAGTGAAGCTTTACAAGTGGGGAAGTGGGAAAATGAAAAGCTGCCTTGTTTACCTGGAGGTTTAAAGTGGGGAAAAAATGGATTAAAAGTGTTGGGTATTTTCTTTGGCACACAGCAATTTCAAGAAAAGAATTGGGAGGGAATAATGGAGAAGGTGTGTGCAAAAATGTCCAGGTGGAGGTGGTTGCTGCCCCAGATGTCGTACAGAGGACGTGTTTTAGTAATGAATAACTTAGTGGCGTCCATGTTTTGGCATAAATTCATGGTGTTAAATCCATCAAACGCACTGATTGAAAGTTTACAGAGGAAAATTTTAGATTTCTTTTGGTCAGGCTGTCATTGGATTAGAGCTGCAGCTCTTATCTTCCTCTTTGTGAGGGGGGTCAGGGACTTGTTCATTTATCTTCACGGATTGCGACTTTTAGACTAAAATCTGCACAGAGATATTTATATGGGAATGGGTTGAGGTGGCATGAAACTGCAAAGCTGCTTCTACAGAAGGTAGGGAGGTTGGGGTACAGTAAGCAACTTTTTCTGTTAACTGAAGAAGTAGATTTTGGAGATTTAACATCTTTCTATGAATCAGTTGTTCATGCATGGCAGATTTTGAAGTTCTCAAGAGATTTTACTGCAATGCCTGGAATGTGGCTCTTTGAAGAACCTCTGTTTTATAATGATTTTATTTGCGTAAGGTCATTAAAGTCTGCCAGTTTACGCTCAGCACTGAGAGAGGCAGGATGCACAAAGTTAGGCCATCTCTTTAGAGCCATGCGCTCACCCCTAGTGGAACTGGGTCAGTTGGCCAATATAAGATCTGAGAGATTAATTAAAAAAATAGTGGATGAGGTCTGTGAGTCATTGCCACAGTCACTGAAAGCTTTTGCAAGTGATAGTGATGTGTTGGGTCAGTGGAGGACGGGTGTGAATAGGGTTCCCCAACCTTGATATATCTCTAACAGTGGAAGAAGGGCTTGGCATAGAGAATAGTTTTCTTTCATTTTCAAATGTGCAGCTGGGGTCATTTGAAGAGCTGGGCAAGGAAAGAATGTATATTCTGTGTGTGAAAATGCTCCATATGAGAGCTTTGGAGGGAATGAAACCATCAAGGTGGTTTGATTATTTTGGCCCAGATCAGTCTGTGAAAGGCTGTTGGAGATCTCTGTATAAGCTACCAATCGATAAACGAATAGGAGATCTCCAGTGGAGGATAATACATGGGGCTATAGCCACCAATAAACATGTAGCCCATTTAGATCCCAGTCAAGGTGTGGAATGTCCCTTTTGTACCCAAGATGAAACTTTGGTTCATTTGTTTTGTGGATGTTGTAGGCTAGGAGAGTTGTTTCATTTATTAGAACAGTGGTGTTTGAGTTGGGGAGAATGTTTTTCTTTTTCTTTGTTTATTTTTGGACCAAAGTATTCGGTAAAGAAAAAACAAACACACGTTTTGATGAACTATGTGTTTGGAGTGGCTAAACTTTCCATATGGCTTTCAAGGAAACATATGATTCAGAAAGAAGGGTCAAAAGAAGTGATTGGGGTGTTTTTTTAGGATTATTAGCAGCTCGCATTAGAATTGAATATGCTTATCACAAGTTGACAAACAATTTACAGTGTTTTGCTGAAAAATGGTCTGTTGCAAATGTTCTTTGTGATGTTGATGATGATGGAGAGATGGTTTTGTCTTTTTAAAATTATAAAGTGTGTGTGTAAGATTAATGTAATAATGTTGAATTGAATGTTAAATTATGAATTAAACGATACTT
>JAVALU010000300.1:0-23033 GCA_030770095.1 Gila robusta
GAACAGAGCGCCACCTAGTGTTCCAGAGATATACGTTTTTTTTTTGCCAAAACGCTTATAACTTTTGAAATCATAGTTAAAAATTTGATTGCTTTATGTCATTATATTTGTTGGTTTATGCACTTGAACTATGGACCTTCTGCATCTTAGCAAAAACACAACTTCACAGTGGCGCAATGAGATGAGTGACAGGCTTCTGACACAGAGATAGTGGGTTCGAGCCCCATGTTATACAACTTTAGATGATTGTGTAATTTGGAGCCAATTGCTGCAGTTCTACCTTCAACAACTTAAGTCTCTGTAAAATTAAGCAAACCACAGTGTATGAGTATAAAGCAAATGCTGAGTAAAGCAAGAGGCTATAACTTTGAAGATTGTTTAATCAAATCCCATGTGTAGCAATCGTTAAAACATGTGAATTGTGCAATGTTCAAAAGATTCCTAGTAAAAAAAATAGATTAAAAAGTTGGCCGAGATAACCTTTAAGTTGGCTTGTGAAAGTTTGGACCAGAAAGTTTGAAGAAGGTTGAAGTAGTTTGAAGTTTAAAGTAGTTTAAAGTAAAAAAAAAAGATTAGTTAGAAAGAAAAAAGAAAGAAAAGTTCGAAAGAAAGAAAGAAAGAAAGAAAAGTTCGAAAGAAAGAAAGATCAGTTAGAAAAAAATAAAGATTAGTTGAAGAAGAAAGAAAGATTAGTTAGAAAGAAAGAAAAAATAAAGATTAGTTAGAAATAAAGAACGATTAGAAAGAAGAAAGAAAGAAGAAAGAAATATTAGTTAGAAAGACAGCTAGATAGAAAGAAAGAAAGATTAGTTAGAAAAGATATAGCAACTCGAGTCAGAACAGTCTGAGTGTCTGAGCCGAGTTTGGAGTATGTAGAGTTAAAGCTCTAGGAGGAGTTAGAGTCAGATTTTTTTTTGTTAAGAAGAAAAAGAAGTTTAAGTAGGATTTCAGTAAGTTGGCTCTCACAAGCCAACTTAATAAATCATGTATCCAAACAAGCCAAACCGCCTTCTGAATCTTAGCAAAAACACAACTTCCCAGTGGCGCAATGAGATGAGTGACAGACTTCAGACACAGAGATAGTGGGTTTGAGCCCCATATTATACAACTTTAGATGATTGTGTAATGTTATGTAATTTGGAGCCAATTGCTGCAGTTCTACCTTCAACAACTTAAGTCTCTGTAAAATTAAGCAAACCACAGTGTATGAGTATAAAGCAAATGCTCAGTAAAGCAAGAGGCTATAACTTTGAAGATTGTTTAATCAAATCCAATGTGTAGCAATCGTTAAAACATGTGAATTGTGCAATGTTCAAAAGATTCCTAGTAAAAAAATAGATTAAAAAGTTTGCCGAGATAACCTTTAAGTTGGCTTGTGAAAGTTTGGACCAGAAAGTTTGAAGAAGGTTGAAGTAGTTTAAAGTTTAAAGTAGTTTAAAGTAAAAAAAAAAGATTACTTAGAAAGAAAAAAGAAAGAAAAGTTAGAAAGAAAGAAAGAAAGAAAAGTTCGAAAGAAAGAAGAAAGATCAGTTAGAAAAAAATAAAGATTAGTTTAAGAAAGAAAGATTAGTTAGAAAGAAAGAAAAAAATAAAGATTAGTTAGAAATAAAGAAAGTTTAGTTAGAAAGAAAGAAAGATTAGTTAGAAAGAAAGAAAGTTTAGTTATAAAGAAAGAAAGATTAGTTAGAAAGAAAGATTAGTTTGAAAGAAGAAAGAAAGATTAGTTAGAAAGAAAGAAAGATTAGTTTGAAAAAAGAAAGAAAGAAAGATTAGTTTGAAAAAAGAAAGAAAGAAAGATTAGTTAGAAAGAAAGACATAGATTAGTTAGAAAGAAAGAAAGATTAGTTAGAAAGAAAGTTTGGTTAGAAAGAAAGATTAGAAAGAAAGAAAGATTAGTTAGAAAGAAAAAAGATTTGTTAGAAAGAAAGATTAGTTAGAAAGAAAGAAAGAAAGAAAGATTAGTTAGAAAGAAAGATTAGTTAAAAAGAAAGAAAGATTAGTTAGAAAGAAAAAAGATTTGTTAGAAAGAAAGATTAGTTAGAAAAAAGGAAAGAAAGATTAGTTAGAAAGAAAAAAGATTAGTTAGAAAGAAAAAAAGATTAGTTAGAAAGAAAGAACAAAGATTAGTTAGTCAGAAAGATTAGTTAGAAAGAAAGAAAGGTAGATTAGTTAGAAAGAAAAAAAGATTAGTTAGAAAGAAAGAACAAAGATTAGTTAGTCAGAAAGATTAGTTAGAAAGAAAGAATGGTAGATTAGTTAGAAAGAAAGAAAGATTAGTTAGAAAGAAAGAGAGAAAGATTAGTTAGAAAGCAAGAAAGAAAGAAAGATTAGTTAGAAAGAAAGAGAGAAAGATTAGTTAGAAAGAAAGAAAGATAGATTGGTTAGGAAGAAAGAAAGATAGATAGATTAGTTAGAAAGAAAGATTTTTTAGAAAGAAAGAAATAAAAGAGAGATAGATAAGTTTATTAGTACATTGAATGGTAGTTTAATTGAGTCTAGGGCTTCATGGAGTTTAGATTTGAGTTTTTGTGCATTACTGGGCCACCGTAGCCTTGGCTCAATTTGAACATTCTGCAATGAAAGTCTATGGGATTTTTAAGGTTTTTAATATTAATTTTTAAGAAAACTGAAAGTCAAATCAGTTAGAAAAGATATAGTAACTCCAGTCAGAACAGTCTGAGTCTCTGAGCCGAGTTTGGAGTATGTAGAGTTAAAGCTCTAGGATGAGTTAGAGTCAGAATTTTATTTTGTTAAGAAGAAAAAGAAGAAATAGGATTCAGTAAATTGGCTCTCACAAGCCAACTTAATAAATCATGTATCCAAACAAGCCAAACTGCCTTCTGCATCTTGGCTAATAAACAACTTACCAGTGGCGCAGTTAGATGAGTGACAGGTATCTGACCCAGAGATAGTGGGTTTGAGCCCCATATTGGACAACTTTAAAATTGTGTGTTCAATTCCTTTTCTATCCAGATAAGCATTGTTCTAATCTTTCTTTTGGGATTAGAAATGTGTGTTTTTGTTCATTCTATGTTTATTCTCACCTGAAGTCTTGAAAGGTTTGTGATCAATTGAGCAGTCATTGACTTTCAAGTATTCTGATTGCAATGTAAGCAGTTACATAAATTGGTTGTTTTCTTCCTATACATGGTCGTATACTCTTTTTTTTTTTTTTTTTTTTTTTTTTTGCTTCCATGTGCTAATTCTCATCTTCATATATGTGTTTGTGCATTGTGTGTAAAGTAGTGAACTGGAGAGCAGAAGGGTATGATAAGATGTTTGTGGTGGTCTAAGTAAACCTCTGTTTTTTAAATTGTGCTGCCTTTTATACATTTCAAGTTAAATACATAAAGCTTCAAACAGAACACAAATGCCTATTCAATTGATCAACCACTGGCAACATTTTATTGCAAAGTATATAGTAAAGAATACTTTCAATTCCATACAAGAAATGGTTTGACCAACTCCACAATATTAACTGATCTGACATTAAACATTTGAATGTGTACATATGCATATCTTTTAATTATTTTAAGTCCCATAAACTTTAGATTTACTTAGTGACTTGAATATCAGTTTTTCCTTCTCGTCATGTGGACAATAAATAAAAGTTATTTTATCATAATAGTAAACCATAAAATCACATTAAAATACATGAACATTTTTGTATTATCTAACATTAAGAATTGTTTTAAAAAATAAATTGTAATTGTAAATAGAAGTTAATTAGTTACTACATGAATGTTAAATTACAAATAGTTACTATTCTAACAGTACATTATTTGGATCAACATCAATTAGTTGAGGTATATTGCCAAAAAGACTAGTAAAAGCTAACCTAAAGAATTTACATAATGTATACAATTATTTATTCTCAAATAAGCAACAAAATATCATTACACATCAAACAATACACTATCATTATACACAGAGCTGCACTCCAGGTTTATTGCTGCTCCTGATGCTTTGAATATTTTCCCAAAACAATCAGAGTAAAGCTTAATTAAGTTCAAGAGGCTTCATTTCTCCATCCCTAAAAGGCATTATACAAGTAAATTTACCTTTCAATTATTTCCAGCAGACTTTCAGATCCATTTCTTGCCTCCACTAAACTAAGCTTCCCAATTCTAAAATGATTAACTCAGCAATTTGATGAATGTATTACTAATTCCTGCAATCACCCTAATTGAATCGTTTGTTAATTGCATACCAAGCATTGTAAATTTCTGTTCTAGTAGGCCTAATCTACTATAAATCACACCACTTGCAAACCTCTTTTTTCATGCAACAGCAAAAATGAACAAATATTTAAATAGACCAGAGACCAGTGAATCTGACAACTGCATTTATGTTTACATTCATGCAGTTTCCAGAGTGCAACTGTCTAGAACAAACTCAAAGTTTTTTAATGCAACTTTGCAAACAGGTCGCAGTGAATATCACCAAGCTGTCATCTTTGCGCACGAAAAACATCAAACTTGGACAACATTAGCATTAAATCGGACAGCGGTTAAACTGTCAAACATAACAAAAAAGCCAAGTAAGTGGTAGTCTAGCTATTTAATCCTGTTTTCTATCTGATAAACTTTCAGTAATCGTATTCCTTTCAAATTCATTGTACAAACAAGCCCATATCAATTCTCACTTTTTTCATTCTTTAGGCCTCAATAATTCTGAATATTTCATTCAGTGTGATCGGAGTACTGCTGTGGAAGTCGCAACATCTACATTTCCCCACAAACCACCAAAAGAGATAGAAAAACTCACTGTAGAAGAAGCAAAAACTCTGGGATCACGACAATTGGTAAGCTGTTTTTTTTCAACCTTCTCACTGTGTAAATAGCCTACAGGGTTGTTTACTTGTTGTAGTAATGCTCTGGAGAGTAGTACAATCACATATATTAGCCCTCTGTAGATTGTGCAAAATCGTTTTTATGGGGAGAAAAACATTTTAAAGTAGCCTGACGTTCAAAAAAATGCTAAAATGTGAAAGATTTTTCAGATGCACAGGCAAAGATTACTCTGCTTCTCAGTTATCTTTGCTAGATGCTTTACAAACATGATTAATGCGTTTCAAATTGGTTAATGTGTGGAAAAGTTTGGCTATTTCTTCTTCTTATGACCACAACAGCAGTTGTATACATTTCCCTTGTAATCATGTTTATTGATGTATATTTTTGATTGTACATGTACGATTTTCTTTAAATTTTCAGATCACTAAAATATCTGCAACAGTATGCAAGCTAAACAACGCAACTACTGTAAAGGCCTGGGGTACAGACTGTGAGATCCAAGAATGTTCCTTGCAAGATCCATCTGGAGAAATTCAACTTACTCTTTGGGAAAACCAAGTTTCAAAACTGCAACTAGGTAACTCCTACACCTTTACCAATCTTAAAACTAGACTGTACAACAGCCTTAAGAGCCTCACAACAACCCTGAAAACAACCATGGAACCTATTGCACAGGACCAAGTTTTCCCACCTGGTCAAGGCCCTAAAATCAGTAAAGAACCCTCTCTACCTAATACAGTGGTGAAACAAAAGCCAATAGGGGTGCAAATAAACATTAAAAAACAATGTCCAAAATGCCACAAATCACAAGAACAATTCAACATCAAACAGCAATTTCACCGTTGCCCGACTTGCAAAATTCTACGGAACACAAAAAGCTATATAACAAAATGCAATGGAATAATTGAGATAAATCAAGACAGTCAAATAACTTCTCTTACGGTTTCGAACTCAACTTTGTCAAAATTCATAGCACCAGAACTTGAACTGTCAACTTGTGATTCACAAGATATAGAAGAACTCTTTCTATCCTCCGATGAACTGACTTTAACATATAATAACTGTTTGGAAGTCACCAATATTGAAAACGCTTCATCCGCTCATCCCAGTGATGAGGATTTATTTGAAGTTAATATCGATGAAATCAACCCTGTCCTCTGTGTCACAGAGACACAAAGCACTCCAGAACCCAAGTCTCCAGTTAAAAGACCATCTGAGCCAACAACGCCTCCTATTACACCAGCTAAAAAACCTTTGACTAAGAAGAGTGCTGTAAAAATAATACAAAAATGACTTTGTATTGAAATGCACAACTAAGATGGTTGTGTGTGTGTGTATATATATTGAAATGATGGTATTGGTGTTTTTTTGTTGTTGTTTTTTTAATGAATGGCAAATATTGATTTAAGTCATGTTTTCTATTGAAATTAGGTTAATTTTGTCCATTATGTTCTGAAATGCTACTGATTTGATTTTTATTTCATTTTTATGGCAAAGCTTTGTTAAATGTTGTTTAATGTATTTTTTTATTTTATTAAAACAAATGTGTGTCAATTCTTGGAATATGTGACCTTTATTGCATGGGCTTATCTTACATTTGGAAAGTTGCGTGCATTCTTCTAGCCATTCTTAACTAGGCACTAAGTTTAGTTTCACAAACCATACTGGGAAAAGCAAGTAGTGTAACCATAAGTGTCATTGTGAATAACTAAAGAAACGGTTGGTATTCTTTTCTGTAAAGATTTAAATATGCAACAATGGTGCTTTAAAATCACTTCAAAGGCCCCCTCTAATTTGCTTACTTTATCCAATGTGCTAAATGGTATTTAAACTAAAAATAATAGTTATTTTTAATTCACATTTTTATCACCTCTCACAATATTGTTTCTAGGCAGCATAAAAAAAAAAACAACTTAATTGTACAAGACATTATCAAAGGTGACTGTCAAAGTAATGTACTTGTAGCAAAAATATAGATTACAGTTGCATATGGCAGTTAACCCATGTAATTCCAATTTCTTTTCCCTGAGATAACATGTATGAATACATAAGGATATTAAACAATCTTTAACAATTACGTCAAAAATATATATCAAAATCCATACAAAAAACTTGATTATTCGTCAGGTCACAATTGTGACCATTAGTAGAACAAAGGGAGGCTAGGTATATGGTGTTAATGGATTTATAAACTGACAAACTTCTACAGTTTAAAGACCAGGTTCAATAATTGTTTTAAGCTTTAGTTAATAGTGTTGTATTACATCAAAGACACACCATGCAAAATTTCCATTTGTCAAACAGTGACCCCTAGAATCGCTGTGGAGTACTTGTATTTTTTCTGAATATTAACTTAATGACCTAATATCTAATATGCCCATGACAATTTAGAAACTGAAAATAGAACATAAAAATATGTATTAGATCTAATATAACAAAATTACAAGATTATAAAATGCATTGCGTGAATTCTTGTTTAAAGAGAAGTGTTTAATCTACAATTAAACTAGGAATGTTTGACAGAATAGTGAATATTATCAGGAAACCTGCTCCAGACTTTAGGACCCACATGCAAAAACAAAACATTCTCTCCTTTAGTGCAGTTCAATATCCTAAGTAGTACCAAAAGTCCAGAATTGTAAGATTCTTACAAGAACCTGTTAATCTTAATGTTGTAAAATAATATTTTATTGACCTATATACTGCATCTTGGACTAACTTTATTTGTTAAAGGTGCAGGACAACCACCTAACAGTGAATCACAATAATATCAACTAAACTCATTAAACGTAACATGCTGTCCATTTAAATACTAAATCTTCATTTTGAGTTCATTCTCATTTGAACTATGGAACTTCTACATCTATGGAAACACATGACTTCCCAGGGGCTCAATGAGTGACAGGCATATGACCCAGAGATTGTGGGTTCAAGTCCTTTGTCTTACAACTTTATAAAGTTGTGTCATTTCAATTTCTTTTTCATACTGAAAAGCATTGTACTATTCTTTCTTCCTATTAAATACAACGTGTGTTTCATTTATATGCAAAGTCTTTATTTTTAGTTCATTCTCTTTTTTACTACTGAACCTCGGCAGCTGGATGATCTCATTTCTTCTGTGAGGTAAGAAGTTAATAAGTAAGAATACTTTGGTTATTAAAGTTTCTTTTAAAGTTTGGAAAGCAAAGTATTTTTAAGTACTTTTTGAACCCATGGAACCATTGAAGGCTTGGCCCCGTAAGGCTGCTTGCAGCTTTAATTAGGGCCAAGCCCGAAGGGCAAGGCACCTATTGTATCTGTTAGTTTCTTATTATTATTATTATTATTATTCTTCCGTGAATGGGAGTCTATGGCAGCCCTATGAACCGTAAATAGGAAAATGATGAAATTTGGCACACTTATAGTGATGGTCATGAAAAGTAATTGAGCCAAATATTGAGTCTCTAGAACCAACTCTATAGCGCCACCACCAGTTCAAAAATTCAACATTGAAATGGTTATAACTTTTGAACCCTTTGATCTAGAGACATGAAACTTAGTACACCTGATTCCACTCATCATGCTGATCACAACCAATACCTTACATTAAGACCCCGCCCATTACAGTAGTGGCCATTTTGAAATGTACAGTATTCAGTTTTTTCGCTACTCCTCCTTCAAATTTTGTCCAATTTTCTCCAAACATGCACTCAAATGATCTTCAGACTGAGCCGCATAAAAGTACTGTTCCCGATTTTTTTGTTATACTGGAAAAAAAAAAGTTATAATGTCGCAAACTTAACGAGGTCCACCCAAAATTGGCTAAGAGGCTGTATCTCGGCCAAAGTTTGATCAATCAAAACGAAAATTGGTGCACTTCATCGGAAGCATGTTCTGACGTCCCATGCCAAAGTTGGGAATAGCGCCACCTACGGGTCATGAGATATGACAAATTGCTATTTTGGCCAATAACTTTTGAACAGTTTGTCAGAAATTCATAATTGTGGTATCTATGGATTCCTTGCATCATGCCGAATCCGTGGATATCAATTTTGCCATGATGGGATGTACCACGTGTCCGCCATTTTGAATTTTGTCATAATTTGCAATATCTTTTAAACTATTTGAAATTTCCTCACCACATTTGGTATGGATCATCATTAGCATGGCCCGAAGGTACATGAGAAGTTTGATCACAGCGCCACCTAGTGTTCCAGAGATATCATTGTTTTTTGAAAAAACGCTTATAACTTTTGCTATCATTGCTTGAAATTTGATTTCTTTATGTCAATATATTCCTTGGCTTATGCCGATTTCAACGATATCTCATATGCTATTTTACAACAATGTGACTGGCCGCCATATTGGAGCGAATGTAAAACAGTTTTTTCGCTACTCCTCCTTCAAAATTTGTCCAATTTTCTCCAAACATGTGCTCAAATGATCTTCGGACTGAGCCGCACAGAAGTACTGTTCCCGATTTTTTTGTTATACTGAAAAAAAAAAGTTATGATGTCGCAAACTTAACGAGGTCGACCCAAAATTGGTTCAGAGGCTGTAACTTGTAAACAGTTTGACACAAAATCATAAAATTGGTGTCTATCGATTCCTTGCGCCATGTCGAATCCGAGGATGTCTATTTTGCCAGGATTGGATGTACCAAGTCATAAGCTAAATTAGCATTAATTAGCTTAGCATGCTAATCTGGTTAACATGTCATGGAACTTTTTTGTGAACTCATTCTCACACTGAACCCTCTCCTCTGCTGCTTTGAAATTCACGTCATCTGAGTGGCGCAATCGGCTAAACCATGCATCTCGAATCCCGAACTATTCTGGTCGTGGGTTCGAGTCCCATGTGGGACGACTTTAAAATTGTGTATAAAGTTGTCATTTCAATTCCTTCTGGCTCTGCACTGCTGTTGGTGCTTAAATGCTCTCTGTGCTTCAGTTACATGTATATTCAATTTGTGCTGTTTTTGTTCTTGCGGCTCTGCACTGCTATTGGTGCTTAAATGCTTGCTGTGCTGCTGTGCTTAAAGTACTTGCTGTACTTGCTGTACAGCGCTGTGCTTGCTGTACTTGCTGCGATGCTGTGCTTACAGTACTTGCTGCTCTGCTATACTTGCTGTGATTGCTGTACTTGCTGCTGTACTTGTTGCGATGCTGTGCTTACAGTACTTGCTGCTCTGCTGTACTTGCTGTACTTGCTGTGTTTGCAGTACTTGCTGTACTTGCAGTACTTGCTGTATTTGCTGTACTTGCTGTGTTTGCTGTAATTGCTGCGCTGCTGTGCTTACAGTACTTGCTGCTCTGCTGTAATTGATGTGATGCTGTGCTTGCTGTGCTTGCTGTACTTGCTGTACTTGCTGTGCTTGGTGTACTTGCTGTGCTTGTTGTACTTGCTGTACTTGCTGTACTTGTAGCTTGCTGTACTTGTTCTGCTTGCGGTGCCTTCCTGGGCTTGGCCCCGTGTTGCTGCTTGCAGCTATATTAGCAATTGTTATTGTCAGAATATAGTTTTCTTCTTCTTCCGCCAATGGAAGTCTATGGCAGCCCTATGAACCGTAAATAGGAAAATGATGAAATTTGGTACACTTATAGTGATGCTAATGAAAGTAATTGGACCAAATTTTGAGCCTCTAGAACCAACTCTATAGCGCCACCACCAGTTCAAAAATTCAACATTGAAATGGTTATAACTTTTGAACCCTTTGATCTAGAGACATGAAACTTAGTACACCTGATTCCACTCATCATGCTGATCACAACCAATACCTTACATTAAGACCCCGCCCATTACAGTAGTGGCCATTTTGAAATGTACAGTATTCAGTTTTTTCGCTACTCCTCCTTCAAATTTTGTCCAATTTTCTCCAAACATGTGCTCAAATGATCTTCGGACTGAGCCGCATAAAAGTACTGTTCCCGATTTTTTTGTTATACTGGAAAAAAAAAAGTTATACTGTCGCAAACTTAACGAGGTCCACCCAAAATTGGCTAAGAGGCTGTATCTCGGCCAAAGTTTGATCAATCGATACGAAAATTGGTACGCTTCATCGGAAGCATGTTCTGAGGTCCCTGCCAAAGTCGGGAACAGCGCCACCTACGGTTCATGAGATATGGAAAATTGCTATTTTGGCCAATAACTTTTGAACACTTTGTCAGAAAATCATAATTGTGGTATCTATGGATTCCTTGCATCATGCCGAATCCGTGGATATCGATTTTGCCATGATGGGATGTACCCCGTGTCCGCCATTTTGAATTTTGTCATAATTTGCAATATCTTTTAAACTATTTGAAATTTCTTCACCACATTTGGTATGGATCACCATTAGCATGGCCCGAAGGTACATGAGAAGTTTGATCACAGCGCCACCTAGTGTTCCAGAGATATCATTGTTTTTTGAAAAAACGCTTATAACTTTTGCTATCATTGCTTGAAATTTGATTTCTTTATGTCAATATATTCCTTGGCTTATGCCGATTTCAACGATATCTCATATGCTATTTTACAACAATGTGACTGGCCGCCATATTGGAGCGAATGTAAAACAGTTTTTTCGCTACTCCTCCTTCAAAATTTGTCCAAAATTGTCCAAAATTTGCTCAAATGATCTTCGGACCGAGCCGCACAGAAGTACTGTTTCCGATTTTTTTGCTATACTGGAAAAAAAAAAGTTATGATGTCGCAAATTTAACAAGGTCGACCCAACATTGGTTCAGAGGCTGTAACTTGTGAACAGTTTGTCACAAAATCATAAAATTGGTGTCTATCGATTCCTTGCATCATGTCGAATCCGATGATATCTATTCTGCCAGGATTGGATGTACCACGTCATAAGCTAAAGTAGCATTAAGCTAGCTTAGCATGCTAATCTGGTTAACATGTCATGGAACTTTTTTGTGAACTCATTCTCACACTGAACCCTGTCCTCTGCTGTTTTGAAATTCACGTCCTCTGAGTGGCGCAATCGGCTAAACCATGCATCTCGATTCCCGAACCATTCTGGTCATGGGTTCGAGTCCCATGTGGGAAGACTTTAAAATTGTGTATAAAGTTGTCATTTCAATTCCTTCCGGCTCTGCTCTGCTGTTGGTGCTTAAATGCTCGCTGAGCTTCATTTACATGTATATTCAATTTGTGCTGTTTTTGTTCTTGCGGCTCTGCACTGCTATTGGTGCTTAAATGCTTGATGCGCTGCTGTACTTGCAGTACTTGCTGTACTTGCTGTGCTTGCTGTACTTGCTGTGCTTGCTGTACTTGCAGCTTGCTGTACTTGCAGTTTGCAGTACTTGTTCTGCTTGCAGTGCCAAGCCTTTGAACTTTGCTGTACTTGTTCTAAATGCGGTGCCAAGCCTTTGAACTTTGCTGTACTTGTTCTAATTGCGGTGCCAAGCCTTTGAACTTTGCTGTAATTGTTCTAATTGCGGTGCCTTGCAGGGCTTGGCCCCGTGTTGCTGCTTGCAGCTATATTTAGGGCCAAGCCCCGAAGGGCAAGGCACCTATTGTATCTGTTAGTTTTCTTATTATTATTATTATTATTATTATTCTTCTTCCGCAAATGGAAGTCTATGGCAGCCCTATGAACCGTAAATAGGAAAATGATGAAATTTGGCACACTTATAGTGATGGTCATGAAAAGTAATTGAGCCAAATATTGAGTCTCTAGAACCAACTCTATAGCGCCACCACCAGTTCAAAAATTCAACATTGAAATGGTTATAACTTTTGAACCCTTTGATCTAGAGACATGAAACTTAGTACACCTGATTCCACTCATCATGCTGATCACAACCAATACCTTACATTAAGACCCCGCCCATTACAGTAGTGGCCATTTTGAAATGTACAGTATTCAGTTTTTTCGCTACTCCTCCTTCAAATTTTGTCCAATTTTCTCCAAACATGCACTCAAATGATCTTCAGACTGAGCCGCATAAAAGTACTGTTCCCGATTTTTTTGTTATACTGGAAAAAAAAAGTTATAATGTCGCAAACTTAACGAGGTCCACCCAAAATTGGCTAAGAGGCTGTATCTCGGCCAAAGTTTGATCAATCGAAACGAAAATTGGTGCACTTCATCGGAAGCATGTTCTGACGTCCCATGCCAAAGTTGGGAATAGCGCCACCTACGGGTCATGAGATATGACAAATTGCTATTTTGGCCAATAACTTTTGAACAGTTTGTCAGAAATTCATAATTGTGGTATCTATGGATTCCTTGCATCATGCCGAATCCGTGGATATCAATTTTGCCATGATGGGATGTACCACGTGTCCGCCATTTTGAATTTTGTCATAATTTGCAATATCTTTTAAACTATTTGAAATTTCCTCACCACATTTGGTATGGATCATCATTAGCATGGCCCGAAGGTACATGAGAAGTTTGATCACAGCGCCACCTAGTGTTCCAGAGATATCATTGTTTTTTGAAAAAACGCTTATAACTTTTGCTAACATTGCTTGAAATTTGATTTCTTTATGTCAATATATTCCTTGGCTTATGCCGATTTCAACGATATCTCATATGCTATTTTACAACAATGTGACTGGCCGCCATATTGGAGCGAATGTAAAACAGTTTTTTCGCTACTCCTCCTTCAAAATTTGTCCAAATTTGTCCAAAATTTGCTCAAATGATCTTCGGACCGAGCCGCACAGAAGTACTGTTCCCGATTTTTTTGCTATACTGGAAAAAAAAAAGTTATGATGTCGCAAATTTAACGAGGTCGACCCAAAATTGGTTCAGAGGCTGTAACTTGTGAACAGTTTGTCACAAAATCATAAAATTGGTGTCTATCGATTCCTTGCGCCATGTCGAATCCGAGGATATCTATTTTGCCAGGATTGGATGTACCACGTCATAAGCTAAATTAGCATTAATTAGCTTAGCATGCTAATCTGGTTAACATGTCATGGAACTTTTTTGTGAACTCATTCTCACACTGAACCCTCTCCTCTGCTGCTTTGAAATTCACGTCCTCTGAGTCGCGCAATCGGCTAAACCATGCATCTCGAATCCCGAACCATTCTGGTCGTGGGTTCGAGTCCCATGTGGGATGACTTTAAAATTGTGTATAAAGTTGTCATTTCAATTCCTTCCGGCTCTGCACTGCTGTTGGTGCTTAAATGCTCTCTGTGCTTCAGTTACATGTATATTCAATTTGTGCTGTTTTTGTTCTTGCGGCTCTGCACTGCTATTGGTGCTTAAATGCTTGATGCGCTGCTGTACTTGCAGTACTTGCTGTACTTGCAGCTTGCTGTACTTGCAGTTTGCAGTACTTGTTCTGCTTGCAGTGCCAAGCCTTTGAACTTTGCTGTACTTGTTCTAATTGCGGTGCCAAGCCTTTGAACTTTGCTGTAATTGTTCTAATTGCGGTGCCTTGCAGGGCTTGGCCCCGTGTTGCTGCTTGCAGCTATATTTATTATTATTATTATTATTATTATTATTATTATTATTCCGCAAATGGAAGTCTATGGCAGCCCTATGAACCGTAAATAGGAAAATGATGAAATTTGGCACACTTATAGTGATGGTCATGAAAAGTAATTGAGCCAAATATTGAGTCTCTAGAACCAACTCTATAGCGCCACCACCAGTTCAAAAATTCAACATTGAAATGGTTATAACTTTTGAACCCTTTGATCTAGAGACATGAAACTTAGTACACCTGATTCCACTCATCATGCTGATCACAACCAATACCTTACATTAAGACCCCGCCCATTACAGTAGTGGCCATTTTGAAATGTACAGTATTCAGTTATTTCGCTACTCCTCCTTCAAATTTTGTCCAATTTTCTCCAACCATGTGCTCAAATGATCTTCGGACTGAGCCGCATAAAAGTACTGTTCCCGATTTTTTTGTTATACTCGAAAAAAAAAGTTGTACTGTCGCAAACTTAACGAGGTCGACCCAAAATTGGCTAAGAGGCTGTATCTCGGCCAAAGTTTGATCAATCGAAACGAAAATTGGTACGCTTCATCGGAACCATGATCTGAGGGTCCATGCCAAAGTTGGGAACAGCGCCACCTACAGGTCATGAGATATGGAAAATTGCTATTTTGGCCAATAACTTTTGAACAGTTTGTCAGAAAATCATAATTGTGGTATCTATGGATTCCTTGCATCATGCCGAATCCGTGGATATAGATTTTGCCATGATGGGATGTACCACGTGTCCGCCATTTTGAATTTTGTCATAATTTGCAATATCTTTTAAACTATTTGAAATTTCTTCACCAAATTTGGTATGGATCATCATTAGCATGGACCGAAGGTACCTGAGAAGTTTGATCACAGCGCCACCTAGTGCTCCAGAGATATCATTGTTTTTTGAAAAAACGCTTATAACTTTTGCTAACATTGCTTGAAATTTGATTTCTTTATGTCAATATATTCCTTGGCTTATGCCGATTTTAACGATATCTCATATGTCATTTTCCAACAATGTGACTGTCCGCCATATTGGAGCGAATGTAAAACAGTTTTTTCGCTACTCCTCCTTCAAAATTTGTCCAAAATTGTCCAAAATTTGCTCAAATGATCTTCGGACCGAGCCGCATAAAAGTACTGTTCCCGATTTTTTTGTTATACTGTAATAAAAAAGTTATGATGTCACAAATTTAACAAGTTCGACCCAACATTGGCTAAGAGGCTGTAACTTGTGAACAGTTTGTCACAAAATCATAAAATTGGTGTTTATCGATTCCTTGCATCATGCCGAATCCGAGGATATCTATTTTGCCAGGATTGGATGTACCACGTCATAAGCTACATTAGCATTAAGATAGCTTAGCATGCTAATCTGGTTAACATATCATGGAACTTTTTTGTGAACTCATTCTCACACTGAAACCTCTCCTCAGCAGGCTGGTGATCATGCATGAGTGATTAGCTCAACGTGTTACACCACGGATCCCGATGCCTAGCGTCGTGGGTTCGCCACTCAGTGTGACACGTGCCCAGACCGCATGAGGTACTGTGGCAGGAAAAGATGCAGAAGTTGCATATGTTCCAGGCATTGTGCCTAAAAATGATCTCATCTGAAGCTGTCACACACAACATGCAGTCCTTTTACATACAATTCATTGTTCTTCTTCTTTCAGAAGGGTAGTCAATGGCAGTCCTGTGAACTACAAGTAGAACAATTGGCACACTTGTAGTGATGTTAATGAGTAGTAATCGGACCAATTTTGGATGATTTAATCTAAATTTTTATATACAATATGCACTGCATTTACTTCAAAATTCTTCATTTTGACTTGATTCTCTCTTGAAACTATTGAATTTCGGCAGCTGTGTAGATACATGTCTGCCAAGTGGCGCAATGAGATGAGTGACAGGCATCTGACCCATAGATAGTGGGTTCGAGTCCCATCTGGGACAACTTTTAAATTTTCTATAAAGTTGTCATTTCAATTCCTTTATTATGCGGGTAAGAGCTGTACTAATATTTCTTACTCTTGGATTAGAAATAAGTGTGTTTTTTTACTTCATTCTGTGTTCGTTCTCATCAGACCTTCTGTTCATTTTGATTTCATCCTATCTGAACTTCTGAACCTATCTATTCTTCATGTACGTTCAATTTCTGCTGTTTTTGTTCTTCCGGCTCTGCACTGCTGTTGGTGCTTAAATGCATACAGTAATTGCTGTGCTGCTGTAATTGATGTGATGCTATGATTCCTGTACTTGCTGCGCTTGCTGTACTTGCTGTACTTGCTGTGCTTGCTGTACTTGCTGTACTTGTTGTACTTGCAGTTTGCAGTACTTGTTCTGCTTGCGGTGCCAAGCCTTTGAACTTTGCTGTACTTGTTCTAATTGCGGTGCCAAGCCTTTGAACTTTGCTGTACTTGTTCTAGTTGCGGTGCCTTGCAGGGCTTGGCCCCGTGTTGCTGCTTGCAGCTATATTTAGGGGCCAAGCCCCGAAGGGGCAAGGCACCTATTGTATCTGTTAGTTTTCTTATTATTATTATTATTATTATTATTATTATTATTATTATTCTTCTTCCGCAAATGGAAGTCTATGGCAGCCCTATGAACCGTAAATAGGAAAATGATGAAATTTGGCACACTTATAGTGATGGTCATGAAAAGTAATTGAGCCAAATATTGAGTCTCTAGAACCAACTCTATAGCGCCACCACCAGTTCAAAAATTCAACATTGAAATGGTTATAACTTTTGAACCCTTTGATCTAGAGACATGAAACTTAGTACACCTGATTCCACTCATCATGCTGATCACAACCAATACCTTACATTAAGACCCCGCCCATTACAGTAGTGGCCATTTTGAAATGTACAGTATTCAGTTATTTCGCTACTCCTCCTTCAAATTTTGTCCAATTTTCTCCAACCATGTGCTCAAATGATCTTCGGACTGAGCCGCATAAAAGTACTGTTCCCGATTTTTTTGTTATACTCGAAAAAAAAAGTTGTACTGTCGCAAACTTAACGAGGTCCACCCAAAATTGGCTAAGAGGCTGTATCTCGGCCAAAGTTTGATCAATCGATACGAAAATTGGTACGCTTAATCGGAAGCATGATCTGAGGGACCCTGCCAAAGTCGGGAACAGCGCCACCTACGGTTCATGAGATATGGAAAATTGCTATTTTGGCCAATAACTTTTGAACACTTTGTCAGAAAATCATAATTGTGGTATCTATGGATTCCTTGCATCATGCCGAATCCGTGGATATCGATTTTGCCATGATGGGATGTACCCCGTGTCCGCCATTTTGAATTTTGTCATAATTTGCAATATCTTTTAAACTATTTGAAATTTCTTCACCACATTTGGTATGGATCACCATTAGCATGGCCCGGAGGTACCTGAGAAGTTTGATCACAGCGCCACCTAGTGTTCCAGAGATATCATTGTTTTTTGAAAAAACGCTTATAACTTTTGCTAACATTGCTTGAAATTTGATTTCTTTATGTCAATATATTCCTTGGCTTATGCCGATTTCAACGATATCTCATATGCTATTTTACAACAATGTGACTGGCCGCCATATTGGAACGAATGTAAAACAGTTTTTTCGCTACTCCTCCTTCAAAATTTGTCCAAAATTGTCCAAAATTTGCTCAAATGATCTTCGGACCGAGCCGCACAGAAGTACTGTTTCCGATTTTTTTGCTATACTGGAAAAAAAAAAGTTATGATGTCGCAAATTTAACAAGGTCGACCCAACATTGGTTCAGAGGCTGTAACTTGTGAACAGTTTGTCACAAAATCATAAAATTGGTGTCTATCGATTCCTTGCATCATGTCGAATCCGATGATATCTATTTTGCCAGGATTGGATGTACCACGTCATAAGCTAAATTAGCATTAATTAGCTTAGCATGCTAATCTGGTTAACATGTCATGGAACTTTTTTGTGAACTCATTCTCACACTGAACCCTCTCCTCTGCTGCTTTGAAACTCACGTCCTCTGAGTGGTGCAATCGGCTAAACCATGCATCTCGAATCCTGAACCATTCTGGTCGTGGGTTCGAGTCCTATGTGGGACGACTTTAAAATTGTGTATAAAGTTGTCATTTCAATTCCTTCAGGCTCTGTACTGCTGTTGGTGCTTAAATGCTCTCTGTGCTTCAGTTACATGTATATTCAGTTTGTGCTGTTTTTGTTCTTGCGGCTCTGCACTGCTATTGGTGCTTAAATGCTTGATGCGCTGCTGTACTTGCAGTACTTGCTGTACTTGCTGTGCTTGCTGTACTTGCTGTGCTTGCTGTACTTGCAGCTTGCTGTACTTGCAGTTTGCAGTACTTGTTCTGCTTGCAGTGCCAAGCCTTTGAACTTTGCTGTACTTGTTCTAATTGCGGTGCCAAGCCTTTGAACTTTGCTGTAATTGTTCTAATTGCGGTGCCTTGCAGGGCTTGGCCCCGTGTTGCTGCTTGCAGCTATATTTAGGGCCAGCCCGAGGGCAAGGCACCTATTGTATCTGTTAGTTTTCTTATTATTATTATTATTATTATTATTATTATTATTCTTCTTCCGCAAATGGAAGTCTATGGCAGCCCTATGAACCGTAAATAGGAAAATGATGAAATTTGGCACACTTATAGTGATGGTCATGAAAAGTAATTGAGCCAAATATTGAGTCTCTAGAACCAACTCTATAGCGCCACCACCAGTTCAAAAATTCAACATTGAAATGGTTATAACTTTTGAACCCTTTGATCTAGAGACATGAAACTTAGTACACCTGATTCCACTCATCATGCTGATCACAACCAATACCTTACATTAAGACCCCGCCCATTACAGTAGTGGCCATTTTGAAATGTACAGTATTCAGTTATTTCGCTACTCCTCCTTCAAATTTTGTCCAATTTTCTCCAACCATGTGCTCAAATGATCTTCGGACTGAGCCGCATAAAAGTACTGTTCCCGATTTTTTTGTTATACTCGAAAAAAAAAGTTGTACTGTCGCAAACTTAACGAGGTCCACCCAAAATTGGCTAAGAGGCTGTATCTCGGCCAAAGTTTGATCAATCGATACGAAAATTGGTACGCTTAATCGGAAGCATGATCTGAGGGACCCTGCCAAAGTCGGGAACAGCGCCACCTACGGTTCATGAGATATGGAAAATTGCTATTTTGGCCAATAACTTTTGAACACTTTGTCAGAAAATCATAATTGTGGTATCTATGGATTCCTTGCATCATGCCGAATCCGTGGATATCGATTTTGCCATGATGGGATGTACCCCGTGTCCGCCATTTTGAATTTTGTCATAATTTGCAATATCTTTTAAACTATTTGAAATTTCTTCACCACATTTGGTATGGATCACCATTGGCATGGCCCGGAGGTACCTGAGAAGTTTGATCACAGCGCCACCTAGTGTTCCAGAGATATCATTGTTTTTTGAAAAAACGCTTATAACTTTTGCTAACATTGCTTGAAATTTGATTTCTTTATGTCAATATATTCCTTGGCTTATGCCGATTTCAACGATATCTCATATGCTATTTTACAACAATGTGACTGGCCGCCATATTGGAGCGAATGTAAAACAGTTTTTTCGCTACTCCTCCTTCAAAATTTGTCCAAAATTGTCCAAAATTTGCTCAAATGATCTTCGGACCGAGCCGCACAGAAGTACTGTTTCCGATTTTTTTGCTATACTGGAAAAAAAAAAGTTATGATGTCGCAAATTTAACAAGGTCGACCCAACATTGGTTCAGAGGCTGTAACTTGTGAACAGTTTGTCACAAAATCATAAAATTGGTGTCTATCGATTCCTTGCATCATGTCGAATCCGATGATATCTATTTTGCCAGGATTGGATGTACCACGTCATAAGCTAAATTAGCATTAATTAGCTTAGCATGCTAATCTGGTTAACATGTCATGGAACTTTTTTGTGAACTCATTCTCACACTGAACCCTCTCCTCTGCTGCTTTGAAATTCACGTCCTCTGAGTGGCGCAATCGGCTAAACCATGCATCTCGAATCCCGAACCATTCTGGTCGTGGGTTCGAGTCCCATGTGGGACGACTTTAAAATTGTGTATAAAGTTGTCATTTCAATTCCTTCCGGCTCTGTCTGCTGTTGGTGCTTAAATGCTCTCTGTGCTTCATTTACATGTATATTCAATTTGTGCTGTTTTTGTTCTTGCGGCTCTGCACTGCTATTGGTGCTTAAATGCTTGATGCGCTGCTGCTGTACTTGCTGTACTGCTGTGACTTGCTGTACTTGCTGCGCTTGCTGTACTTGCTGTACTTGCTGCTGCTTGCAGTACTTGCTGTACTTGCTTGCGTGCCAAGCCTTTGAACTTTGCTGTACTTGTTCTAATTGCGGTGCCAAGCCTTTGAACTTTGCTGTAATTGTTCTAATTGCGGTGCCTTGCAGGGCTTGGCCCCGTGTTGCTGCTTGCAGCTATATTTATTATTATTATTATTATTATTCTTCTTCCGCAAATGGAAGTCTATGGCAGCCCTATGAACCGTAAATAGGAAAATGATGAAATTTGGCACACTTATAGTGATGGTCATGAAAAGTAATTGAGCCAAATATTGAGTCTCTAGAACCAACTCTATAGCGCCACCACCAGTTCAAAAATTCAACATTGAAATGGTTATAACTTTTGAACCCTTTGATCTAGAGACATGAAACTTAGTACACCTGATTCCACTCATCATGCTGATCACAACCAATACCTTACATTAAGACCCCGCCCATTACAGTAGTGGCCATTTTGAAATGTACAGTATTCAGTTTTTTCGCTACTCCTCCTTCAAATTTTGTCCAATTTTCTCCAAACATGCACTCAAATGATCTTCAGACTGAGCCGCATAAAAGTACTGTTCCCGATTTTTTTGTTATACTGGAAAAAAAAAAGTTATAATGTCGCAAACTTAACGAGGTCCACCCAAAATTGGCTAAGAGGCTGTATCTCGGCCAAAGTTTGATCAATCGAAACGAAAATTGGTGCACTTCATCGGAAGCATGTTCTGACGTCCCATGCCAAAGTTGGGAATAGCGCCACCTACGGGTCATGAGATATGACAAATTGCTATTTTGGCCAATAACTTTTGAACAGTTTGTCAGAAATTCATAATTGTGGTATCTATGGATTCCTTGCATCATGCCGAATCCGTGGATATCAATTTTGCCATGATGGGATGTACCACGTGTCCGCCATTTTGAATTTTGTCATAATTTGCAATATCTTTTAAACTATTTGAAATTTCCTCACCACATTTGGTATGGATCATCATTAGCATGGCCCGAAGGTACATGAGAAGTTTGATCACAGCGCCACCTAGTGTTCCAGAGATATCATTGTTTTTTGAAAAAACGCTTATAACTTTTGCTATCATTGCTTGAAATTTGATTTCTTTATGTCAATATATTCCTTGGCTTATGCCGATTTCAACGATATCTCATATGCTATTTTACAACAATGTGACTGGCCGCCATATTGGAGCGAATGTAAAACAGTTTTTTCGCTACTCCTCCTTCAAAATTTGTCCAATTTTCTCCAAACATGTGCTCAAATGATCTTCGGACTGAGCCGCACAGAAGTACTGTTCCCGATTTTTTTGTTATACTGAAAAAAAAAAAGTTATGATGTCGCAAACTTAACGAGGTCGACCCAAAATTGGTTCAGAGGCTGTAACTTGTAAACAGTTTGACACAAAATCATAAAATTGGTGTCTATCGATTCCTTGCGCCATGTCGAATCCGAGGATGTCTATTTTGCCAGGATTGGATGTACCAAGTCATAAGCTAAATTAGCATTAATTAGCTTAGCATGCTAATCTGGTTAACATGTCATGGAACTTTTTTGTGAACTCATTCTCACACTGAACCCTCTCCTCTGCTGCTTTGAAATTCACGTCATCTGAGTGGCGCAATCGGCTAAACCATGCATCTCGAATCCCGAACTATTCTGGTCGTGGGTTCGAGTCCCATGTGGGACGACTTTAAAATTGTGTATAAAGTTGTCATTTCAATTCCTTCTGGCTCTGCACTGCTGTTGGTGCTTAAATGCTCTCTGTGCTTCAGTTACATGTATATTCAATTTGTGCTGTTTTTGTTCTTGCGGCTCTGCACTGCTATTGGTGCTTAAATGCTTGCTGTGCTGCTGTGCTTAAAGTACTTGCTGTACTTGCTGTACAGCGCTGTGCTTGCTGTACTTGCTGCGATGCTGTGCTTACAGTACTTGCTGCTCTGCTATACTTGCTGTGATTGCTGTACTTGCTGTACTTGCTGTACTTGTTGCGATGCTGTGCTTACAGTACTTGCTGCTCTGCTGTACTTGCTGTACTTGCTGTGTTTGCAGTACTTGCTGTACTTGCAGTACTTGCTGTATTTGCTGTACTTGCTGTGTTTGCTGTAATTGCTGCGCTGCTGTGCTTACAGTACTTGCTGCTCTGCTGTAATTGATGTGATGCTGTGCTTGCTGTGCTTGCTGTACTTGCTGTACTTGCTGTGCTTGGTGTACTTGCTGTGCTTGTTGTACTTGCTGTACTTGCTGTACTTGTAGCTTGCTGTACTTGTTCTGCTTGCGGTGCCTTCCTGGGCTTGGCCCCGTGTTGCTGCTTGCAGCTATATTAGCAATTGTTATTGTCAGAATAATAGTTTTCTTCTTCTTCCGCCAATGGAAGTCTATGGCAGCCCTATGAACCGTACATAGGAAAATGATGAAATTTGGTACACTTGTAGTGATGCTAATGAATAGTAATTGGACCAATTTTTGACCCTCTAGGACCAACTCTATAGCGCCAC
>JAVALU010000301.1:0-35054 GCA_030770095.1 Gila robusta
TTTAAGCAGTCCTATGCTGCATGGATGTATTTACATACAGATAAACTATATAGAAAAATCTCTTATCGATCGTCATATTGCACAGCCCTACTCCACACCTTGAAAACCCCCATAAAAATATGCTGATTTGATGCTCAAGAAACATTATTATTATCGGTGTTGAAAACAGTTGTGCTGCTTCATATTTTTCATCTTGAAAAAAATGCTAGTGTATTTACTATATATATATATATATATATATATGTATACTTTATATATAAAGTCATGAAAACTGTTGAAAACACAGTTTCAGATGGCACACGTGATGCGTTCTGTTGAAGCTTCATGTTGCACTGGATTGTAGGCAGACTGTGGCACTGTGTTTTTTCTAACTGATCAAGTAAAATACAATTCTGCAATCTTTTTAGGATGAGATGTCGATGACGGCAGGAATGGACAGCAGTATGGATGAGGAGGGCGATGAGAGCAGTCTGGACGCCATGTGCGCTCAGAGCACCGCTGACTCGGGCATCAGCATGAGTCCCGTCACCAGCAGTAACACCAGTCTGCCTGTTCCTTCACCCACTTCCTCAAAGAACTCTCCTACCCATGATGCTCTGAGGCAGGACGCCGACAGCGCTTACACTCTGCCCGAGCACATACAGCCAGCAGCCCAGCAGGACACGGGTACGTACTTCTCAAGATAAAACCCCAAACTAACCAGCATTTAAACTGAGTCGCTAATTCACATACATTAGTTACAATACAGAATCAATCTTTTGAAACCATTCTGCAAATTAACATGATAAAGTCTGCATGAAATGGAAGATCTTTTTTTTTTCCTATTGCGATGTATATCCAAATGGAACGACTTCTGAACAAGAAAAAAATGTGGGGCGGGGCTTGGTTTTGTCCATCAGTAATTGATTAGATTGTTGTAGTTTGCTATTGGTGGATCTCATGTGAGTGACAGGTTGCTCCGCCCTCACGCCAGTAAACACATCATCAGAGAAGAGAAGGGATGACGCTGCAATCGGAGGGGAAGTTATTCTGATTAGATATTATGAGGATATGAATTAAAAAAGTAATGATGTTCACAGATTAATCATTTACGATAAACTGCAATATCACATAAAAAAAATAAGAATTGTCCATTTTGATTTCATGGTGACTTTAACGTTATGGTTTTCCTGGCAGCCTCAGTTAAAGCTGGTATCCTACTAGCCGAATGTTTGTCGGTAAACTTCATTTATACAATTGTTTGAGAATCAGAGGCCCTGTTTACACATGGTATTAAGATGCTTTTTGGTCGATTGGATCACAAGTAGACGAGAGGAACACATTCTCGTTTACACCTGGTGTTTTAATCACTTTTGTCCTGATTTCTTCTAGGGGAGTATCTATGGGCCAGTAAATTTATGGGCTTTTTCAGATCTTTTGAACTAATAGATGAAATAAGCTTGCGCAATTTACATATGAACATGATCTGAGATGACGGAAAACATACGGAGAGCAGCAGATTTTGTTTTAAAACTTTGAAGAAAATTTGAAGTAAAAGTCCAAAGAGACACTCAATCACACATTTTGACGGCGTAAAGTTTCTACATGAAGAGATTTCAGCTGACGGTATTTGTCATTGTGGCCCACAGGGTCCGTGGAGTCCTTGCAGGAGCCAGCGGCCATCTGTCTCTCCGCTCTTAAAGCCGAGGAGGAGCCGAGGGTGGAGGAGAGCGTGGCCAGCCCTGATCCAGTCACGCCGGTGAGCACATCCGTCCTGCTTCCAGTCACAGCACATCTGTCATGTTCCTCTGCGTCTCTGTGTCATATTGTGCGTGTCTGTCTTCAGGACGAGGCGGTGATGGCAGACGGAGGGCCTCACACTGTCTCTGATCATGCTGAGGAGGGTGAGGATTGTGCCTGTGCTCCTTAACTTCCATAGCGTATCAGGGTCAGAAATTAAGTTTTCCATTAAAGGTGCAGTAAGCGATTTCTGAGAATCAGAATCAGAATCAGAAAGAGCTTTATTGCCAAGTGTGCTTGCACACACAAGGAATTTTCCTTGGTACTGAAGCTTCCAGTGCACATATACAAATACAGATACAACAAGTAATAGTAATACAAATAGTAATACAAATTCTACAAATAGAATTATAAAAAATATGAAAATACTATAAAAATATATGGTCACAGTTGGGTTTTGTCAGAATAAACATTTACAGATTATGAACATATTTACAGTATTTTGTGTAGTATGAATAAATATAAATATAAATATCACCTGAATTTTTAAGATATTGCACTAAACAGTGGGAGTATTGCACTTACAGGCATATGCCTTGGGAGATATGTTAACTGTTCAGAAGGGAAATGGCCTGTGGGAAGAAACTGTTCCTGTGCCGAGATGTTCTTGTGGCCAGTGATCTGAGTCGCCGTCTTGACGGTAACAGTTCAAACAGGTGGTGTCCAGGGTGAGTGGAGTCTGTGATGATTTTACCTGCTCTCTTCCTCACTCTGGAAGAGTACAGGTCCTGGAGGGTTGGCAGGGGGGCACCAATGATCCTCTCCGCAGTCCGGACTGTCGGTTGTAGTCTCCTGATGTCTGATTTGGTAGCTGAACCAAACCAGACAGTGATGGAAGTGCATAAAACAGACTCAATGATGGCTGAGTAGAACTGAATCAGCAGCTCCTGTGGCAAGTTGAACTTCCTCAGCTGGCGAAGGAAGTACAGTCTCTGCTGGGCCTTTTTCACAGTGGAGTCAATGTGATTGTCCCACTTCAGGTCCTGAGAGATGATAGTGCCCAGGAACCTGAATGACTCCACTGCTTCCACAGTGCTGTTCATGATGATGAGTGGGGGGAGTGCTGAGCTGTTCCTCCTGAAGTCCACGATCATCTCCACTGTTTTGAGCGTGTTCAGCTCAAGGTTGTTATAACTGCACCAGACAGCCAGCTGTTCAACCTCCAGTCTGTAAGCAGACTCGTCACCGTTTTGGATGAGACCGATGACAGTGGTGTCGTCTGCAAATTTCAGGAGCTTGACAGTGGGGTCTTTAGAAGTGCAGTCATTAGTGTACAGGGAGAAGAGCAGTGGGGAGAGAACGCAACCTTGGGGGGCGCCAGTGCTGGTGGTGAGAGTCCTGGATGTGGAAACACTGTTGAAAGTGGATCGGACCGTGCAGCACAACACACTTGTAGCCAATCAGCAATAGGGGGCGTGTCCACTCATGATGGGGAGGCAAGATAGTGAGCCAATCAGCAGTAGGGGGCGTGTCCGCTCATGATGGGGAGGCAAGATAGTGAGCCAGTCAGCAGTAGGGGGCGTGTCCACTCATGATGGGGAGAGAGAATGCGCCAATCAGCAGGAGGGGGCGTGTCCATTCGTAATGGGGGAAGATAGAGAGTGAGCCAATCAGCAGGAGGGGGTGTGTCATTCATGATGGGGGAGGCGAGAGAGTGAGCTAATCAGCAGTAGGGGGCGTGTCCACTCATTATGGTGGAGGAGAGAGAATGAGCCAATCAGCAGGAGGGGGCGTGTCCACTCATGATGGGGGAGGAGAGACAGTGAGCAAGAGTTAATGTTAATATTAGGTAAGCTTTCCAGCGTTGGAGAGACTGAATCAGGCTAAGGCCTGAAAACAGACGTAGAGTTGGTTCTGCTCCATACGCGAGTAACATTGGTTTTGCTGTGTTTCACAGAACCAAGATTATTATTATACCAAGCATTATTTTCCTTCGCTTCAGCTATGATAAACATCCACTCTTGCATTGTGTGTTCATGCATTTTGGGGGCGGAGCAGTGAAGGGAGGGGTGTGTTCAAATGTGTGTTTCAAATATCAACAGTGTTTCTCATAAATCACTTACTGCACCTTTAAGGATCAATATTTGTCCCTGGAAGTGATTTCCAGAGGCTTTTTTTTTTAATTTTGTAAGGGTAATTTTTATGTTTACCTTATGTATCTGTGTTGTCTTTTTTATTTGTATCTTGTTTTTCAATTACTTCAACTAATTAGAATAATAGACTGTTATCAATAAAATTGATCAACATCAACAAAAGCCATCATTTAATTTCAAAGGTGGAATGGAAGCTGCATATGAAATGGCATTTATGTTTATTTACACAGACTGTTTAATGCTGCTCATAGGTGGCATACATGTATTTACAATACAAATGCATAATGAATAGCCTACATGAAGAATATACTACATTATAAAATTTAAAAAAATAACATTACAGGGTAAGGCTGCAGTTTAATTACAAAAGATTACTGTCGATTTATTGCTCTTGATATTGTAATGATAATTATTGTCAATTAATAGAACAGTATATAATATATGTATATATATTAATATGATCCTGTAGTCTGCACAGACAAAAAAAAACTGTTTATGAATTAGTTTTTATGCATTAGAAAATCAAGACTTCACATTGGTTGTTTCTTAGTAGCATGAAAAACAAACGTTTATTCAAACCAGGAATAGTAGGAATAGTTTGTTCTTTCACCTGTGACTAATGTGAACGCCACTGATTGGCCAATGCTTTCATGTGCTCAACAGAAATGTGTGTGATTGGTTGTAATGCTCAATGCTGCAAAAAAAAATCGAATCAAAATACAAAATTTAAATGTATGGCCACAGTCAATCATGTTCACATTGCACTTCAATCGCGACAGTCACGATAGTTTTAGTTTATTTTTGCTGGGGCATTTTTTGCCCCCTATCTTGAATTTGGGGGCCATTTCAGTGGCATTTTTTTGCCCCAAGTCCCCATTAATTTCTGAACCGGCACCGAATCTATCAACTCATTGTACATATATTTTTTTTTCAAAATTGTGCTTTCACAGGAGAAATGTGCAATAAGGAGCCCAAAAGCACGACAGAGGAAGAAACCATTGACAATGGAGAGATGAATAATGAAAAGTGAGTGAAAGTTAATATTTTCTTTGTATCTTTGGCAATAAACACTGAAATATTGAGACTTAAAGTTCTAGTGTGTCATTTCTGTGGCATCAAGCACAATTGGACAAACAATAAATGTTTTCATAACACTTCATCCCAGCTAACAGGGAACATTCTCAGAACATTGGCTAACGTTCTGGAAAAGTTCTCTCAAAGTTATGAAAAAAACTTTCTTCCAGTTACCTGGTCTTTAATAATGCTCTCAGAACGTCGTTAATGGAACTTTTTTTTTTCTGAAACATTTCAATCGTTCATTTTTTTTAAAGCATTACTACTTGTTTCAAAACATTAAAAATTCAAAATGTAACATTCCTATGATGTTTGTTAAATCATCAAATGGAACGTTCGCTAACTCTTTTTTGCTAATCTTCACATAAACACACAAACATTTTTTTTTACATTTAAAAACTGGATGTTTTGAATGTTCTGAGAACATTCAGAAATAACGTTTCCATAACTTTATCGAAACGTTCTTAGAGCGTATTTTAGGACGTGCCATTGGTCAGGTAGTACCACCTCAAACTCACACCATTGGTTAATGTATTGTTGTTGTGATATGGAGAAGCCTAGTCTGTATTGCTCATGAACTTTGAGGTTTGAAACTGTTTTTGTCCATTCTCAGTGATGCGGTGAAGGAAGAAGTTGTGCAGGACCCTTTGCTTTGGAGCGTGGCCGATGTGGCCCGTTACTTCACGTCTGTGGGTTTCCCTGAGCAGGCGCTGGCTTTCAGGACACAGGTTAGTGCTGTAGTCAAACAAACCGGTCAAGAACATGTGCTTGTTATACTTAACCCAAAATCTAAAGAAAGAAAAAAGGTCTTAATTTTACAGTGCAAAAGATGCTGTTTTCATGATAATTAAGTACATTTTCCCCCTAATTCATATTACTATAAATGCCAGGAAAATGCACAGGCATTTCTTTAATTTATGCTGATTTTAGACTTGCCACGGCCTTGGAAAAACAAAAATTAGGACGTTTTTAAATTGCTATTTCCAGACCAGGAAATTAATACAATTTCTGTAGTGAATATATACATTGTACTAGTTTCTACCTCTAAAATATTTCACTACCTTGTAAGTGCTTATTCCAGATTTTAAATGATGAAAAGTTGCGGGAGCGAAAAAACAAACAAACTGTTTTACAGTATTTCTTTAATGAGAGTTATCATTGGAAAACAACAATAGGAATACAATAGTTATTACGAAACCAAAAAATCCTTTTTGTACACATTGTGATAATTAGAATTAAGGTTGACACAAAAATTCTCTAGTCCGTACCAATTCCAATAAAATGTAACTGTTATCTGTATTATGTTCGGTACCATAGCAAAAACTATGGTAACCATTTTATTTTTAATAGTGTTTTTATTTAACTTTTTGGAAAAAAAAGTTAAATAAATGAAATAACTTAATCATTAATAATAATAAATAACATCATGTAGACATCACATATTGTTCCATTAAGGAAACATTGCATTAAAAAGATTCAAAGAAAAGTTATTAATCAAATGAAAAACAAAGAAACACATTACAGGTAACAGAATTGCAGAATGTTTTTGTCCCGTCGCTTGCTATGCTCATCACTATTCCAGATTCAGTCCTGCATTTTTAATATGGTTGTAACTAAAGAAACTTTGCAGCGTGTACGTTTATTGAAATGATTGAATGGGTTATATACAGAAAGCGAGCAATGAGAGCAGGTTCTGACATCATTCCTACACCACTCAATGGAGCGGATTCTGACTAATTTAAACACCTCTGATTGGCCATTGCATTCACATGCTCAACAGATATATGTCTGTGATTGGCTACCATGTTCAACGTTGCAAAAAAAAAAGTGTAAATAGAAACCTTTGACGCTCTTCAGAACTTATAGAGGTTCAAAAACTAGTTAGACAAAAAGTTTTTTTTTTTCTTTTTGAAAAAAGTAGGATCAATAAGAGTTAAATGTGTTTAATACTTTTATCAATCAATATTACACTCATATGATGATATTGGCCAAGAAAACTTAAAACATGCTACAGTATAAGCTATAGACTACACTCTTAGGTTCACCAAGGCTGTATTTATTTGATTAAAAATACAGTAAAAACAGTATTATTACTGTTTAAAATGAGTTTTCTACTTGAATATAATGTAAAGTGTAATTTATTCCTGTGATCAAAGCTGCATTTTCAGCATCCTTACTCCAGTCTTTAGTGTCACATGATCCTTCAGAAATCATTCTAATATGATGATTTGATGCTCAAGAAACATTTCTGATGATTATTATAAGTGTTGAAAACAGTTGTGCTGCTTAATTTTTATAAATGTCTTTTAGTCTCACTTTTGATCATTTTAATGTGTCCTTGCTGAATAAAAGTATTCATTTCTTTAAAAAAACAACAACTAAAGACCGTACTGACCCCAAACCTTTGAACGCTAGTGTACACCATCTCTTTTTATATCCAGAAGTGAAATGTCTTGGATCGGTGCTGCGGATCTCCAGTAATCTTTCTATCTTCCAACAGGAAATAGATGGGAAGTCCTTACTGCTGATGCAGCGCAGTGACGTGTTGACTGGTCTGTCGATCAGACTCGGCCCCGCTCTCAAGATCTATGAGAATCATGTGAAGGTACTGCAGAGAAGCCAGTTTCAGGAGGACAGCCGCCTCTTCTCATAGTGCTGGTTTTCAGCCACACAGACTGAAATGCTCCTGGTTCAGAGTGCAGGCCATGAAATGAGGGGAACCTTTAACTCTTTAAGACTTGATTTGCACAATCCTCCTCAGCCGATCTTCTCTTCTTCCTGGTGAGGACATGCCGCATGATTCAGCCCTGCAGTCTGTTCTTCTGTTCTGTCCTGTCGGCGTCCGTCTGTCCGTCCCTCACAGGGTTGATGGGACCATTCATGCTAGTAGAAGTGTTATTTTTTTTCTATGGTGGAGCTTTTCATTCACCAGTGTTTATTGTCACATATAATTTACAGTGTAGCAATATTGTATAAACATTGTTCTTGTCCAATTAAATGTACGATGTTAAGCAATGTTTTACAGCAGTCTTTAAATGGACATGCAAAGTTAGGAAATAAATTCCAGTTTCAGAATCTGAAACTGCACTTGTGGCATCAATCTTTTCTGTTATGCATCGCGCCAGCCAAGAAGAGACATGGAGCGAGTTGTTAGCTATGTTTCAAACCACTTATTTTTATGTGAATTTCGGGATATTGCATAAAAACTCGCCGGATGGAAATGCCAAGATATGCATAAATTCTATAAATTCTAATAAAAAAACGTATGTGCTCAACTGTGGCGGATAAAAATTTTATCCGATAAGAAGCCCAGACAGCAACATAGTGTTGGCCCAGATCCAGCCCACATCTGGTGCGCATTGAATCCACGTACCAGATGTGGCCCGGATCTGGACCGACACTATAGGGGTTTTTGCACCGGGTAATTCTACAAACTTAGTTCCCTGAGAACTAATGGTTCCCTTAGGAACATTTTCCTTGTTGCATTCGCAGCACCAGTTAGAACCAGTAGGAAGTGACGAAGCCGCGCTCGTTGTTGTTAATTTTAATTTGACGGCACTGAGAACGCCACAGCCTGAGCACACAGCGCTCGCATTCTCCGTGTTCATTAGTTTACGATCTGTCTAACAGTCCTGTCGAATACGTTATTAGATATAACTATTATACACAGAAAGACAGTATATGAAAAGGCATTAGCGTATGCCGTGTGGTTGATGTTCAGTATCGCTAGCTGAGCAGAAATACATAATCATATTTGGCTTGGTCCCCTCAAAGTTGCGTTGGATTTTCTCCTTAGCGTAAAGGTAAAGACTATCACTGGTTTCCATGTTTGTAGAGTTCGTTTCTGGAGTAAATATATAGGCTATAATATGTGTGTTTACATGGCTTTTTTAAAAAGGGCGGGTGCTGGTGTTTCACGTGCGTTCGTCCGTCCAATCAGCATATACTAACGTCACTGGTAGTTCCTATAGAGTGCTGAAGTTATGACGTCACTTTGTAGGACAACTCGGAAGTTAGCGGCGCATGGGTTCCCTCGATCGAAAAGCTATGCATTTTCCCCATAGACTTTTGGAAAATCGCAAAAAATAAGATCTGTGTTCAACAAAGAGTTTTGACCCTTACACGTTTTGTCTATCAAGATAATCTTTACAAGTTAATCCAAAATGTATACATTTTGAAGCCTATATACAGTTTAAAAAACCACAAGCAGACAATAAAGTTTAAAAAACCACTAGCAGACAATGAAGTTTAAAAAACCACAAGCAGACAATGAAGTTTAAAAAACCACAAGCAGACAATGAAGTTTAAAAAACCACAAGCAGGTTATAACTGGTGTGTTTTATGTCATAGATCAAAACGTGAAAATATTTAGAGGCTTTGTTAACCACAAACCTTATTTCAGGCGATTTAGCAAAAACCCATTCAAAAAACCCATAGACTTTAGGGCGAGGGAACCGGAAGTGCTAAAATGCTAACTCACTTCCGCGTTTTGGACTACAAAGTGACGTCATAACTTCGGCACTCCATTGTGCTGGTTGGTTAAACCCTACTCTGAAGTAGGAGCTAAATCAGTTCCTCCAAATAAGGAGTTCCTTTAACTAAAATTGTTCCTAGTTCCTGCGCTGCGAACACGCCGAAATCCGGGTACTTCCGCCAATAATCCAGTGCGAAAGCCGCTTATGATGTTGCTGTCTGGGTGACATGCATAAACTACGATGGAAACACATTTACCAATTAAATGCTGCATTCACGCCATGTCGTAATTACCATAATTTCGTGATGACAATGCGTGAGTTCTACTCTAAGCTGTTCATGTCCTCAGACTGGGAATCAACACTAAATTTAGGTGCGTTCACGCCATGTTATTACCGTAATTTCCTGATTCGTAAAAAGCTTTCACATCCTCGTAGAGCTCGTGATAAGAGCTTGTAAGATGGGAATTGTCTGAGAGCTTGTACCACGTGACTGCTGCATTTAGACGTGGATTGTGTTGCCATAGAAACGCATAACTCCCAGTCCGAGGACATGAATAGCTCCGAATATAACGTCGCATGTTGTCATTCTCAAGACTAAGGTAATTACGACACGGCGTGAATGCAGGATGAATTTGCAGTGGTCAGGTGGTACAAATATGAGCTCTCTGAAAATTAGCTGTTAAATAAAGATTTATATGTTTTCGAAACGCTCGCGCGGAACTTTAGTGTCATACTCATCGGTTTCGACAGCAACGCGTCAAGTCGAACACACCTTAAATCTGCAGTGGCCGCGTAATACAAGTCGTAACTCCCAGAAAATTACGAGTTTACACGTAATTACAAGTTCTACAAGCCTTTACGGCTTTTTAAAATTCAGAATCGAACGCACCTATTGTCAGGTTACAAGTTGTAATTACGAGTTCTACGATGACTTGATCGCTTTTTACAAGTTGTAATCTCGTAATTACGGGAATTACGACATGGCATAAACACCTAAATCACTCGATGCACTACAACAAATTCATGTGATTTTGCCTCAACAGAGGATGTGATTGGATAACTGAACTAACTGGCAGACCAATCGCATCACAGCATCTCAAATGTTAGTTTGATCGTTCTGAAATGCCTGAGTCAAAGTCTGTCATGGTTTAGTTCCCTCCCTGAAGCGTCTCACATGATTGCGTTGCCAAAAATCAGGCGTGTGAATGCAAGATAACATGACGTGTTTATTGCGTTTCGTCTGCGTGGTCTAAGTCATTTATGATAGAGGAAAAAAGAGCCTCCGTTTCTTCACCCGATTGCAGCAACTTTCATTTTTATTACAGATATTTTATGCCAATTTAACAGGAAGTGGCAATTTTGCTCTTGAACACAAGGGATGGAAACACTGCTTTATTTGTGAATGTTTTATGCGACATTCCAATTTTGCACACAAGTTAAATTTGCATCTTTGGATGGAAACTTACATAATGATGCTTTGATTCCAGCCCTGCACAGCAAATTCATTTACTGCGAGAGAAGCGTTTATATTGGATAAAATAGCTGGTGAGAAAGCATAGTTGATTGTGTTTCAGGTGGCCGAATCTCACATAAACAAGTCCAGGTCACATTTTTAGCCTAAAGTCAAAATAAAAAAGTAAGAAATTATACTACTGTTCAAATTGGGGTCAGTAAGATTCTTTTTTTTAAATAAACTAACACTTTTATTCAACAATGATACATTAAATTGTTAAAAAGTAAAATAAAATACATTGTTGTAACAAAAATTGTTCTTTAGAACCTTATATTAATCAAAGAATCCTAAAAAAAATGCATTAACAAAAATATTGCGCAGAATAACTGTTTTCAACACATTTAAATCAGAAATGTTTCTATAGAGCATCAAATCATCATAATATTAGAATGATTTTGTAATGATGCTGAAAATTCAGCTTTGATCACAAGAATAAATGACATTTTAAAATGTATTAAAATAGAAAACAGTTGTTTTAAATTGCAATAATATTTCACAATATTAGTTTTTACTGTATTTTTTATCAAATAAATACAGCCTTGGTGAATATAAGAGGCTTACTGACCACCAAAAACTTACCACAAACTTTTGAACGGTAGTATATAATTTGCTTTAAAAAATGAGGATGATTAAGATGTTTTGCATTATGCCATTATTTTAATAACAGTTAAGCACCCCCTAAAGAACCTAAATAGTCTTAACAAAGAGGCTTCACTTTTAAAGCAAAATCTGCGTTTCTTTGAAATATACCCCTGACATGTTCATCAGATTCACCCAGGTAATGTAAGCCGATCTGATAAAGGTTTCCCATAAATTCACAGTCAAAAAAAAAAGCAATAGCATAAAATTGTTGCCACGTCAGATGTATTGCTTGGAAATACATCAGTCAAGTGAGGTGATATATATCTGCTACATGCAAGTGAATCAAGTCATTTCTGAAGAATAAATCCAGTCTTATATTTGCCTCAAGATAAAGGCACAGAACTGTCTTTAATTCACATCATGGCTTCTCACCACAGACTTAAAAAGAGTCTCTTTGGATTTCTAGGTTGTAGTACTTTGTCTGCTAATTGTTTGCATTCCTATACATTTGCACAATTTTCTGTAATCATGTATAAGAACAATAAAATATTTTTTTAATTTATGATTATTAAAATAGAGCAACTTTACTTGATATAAATACAACATTACAGTGTCTCATAATTTACTGCAGTTATTTCATACAATAATATATATTAAGACTTGCTGTATATGTATAAACTAGCAAAATACTGATTTATATTTGTAAAAAAAAAAACAAATATTCTTGATATTTTCAGTGGTGTGTTTTCCTGCTATAGGATGAAAGGTAGGATTGGGGAGCGCAGTGTGGGATACTCTTTGAACTCCTTCAGGTAGCTGCGATGCTTTCCTTTGGCCCAAATTGTCATCTGTATGAATCCCACCACAGTGAAGAACAACACGGGCACACACTGGGTCATCAGTGTGAATCCAATCCAGGAGCCCAGCTACAGAAGTACAGTAACCACAGCTTCAGGGACTGTTATGAACTCTGTGTGACCAGTAGAGGTCAACATTTCATTATTTGTAATGGGCCGTTCACACGGCAGGACACGTTCTTGTCAAGGTGGTCTATAGTGTGGCAGGGATGATGTATTTTTGTCGGACAAAACCTAAAAGGAGTTGCATTTTAGCACTTCCGGATGAATCGACCCGAAATTAATGGGTTTTTTGAATTGGTTTTTTGGTTAAATGCATGAAATAAGGTCTGTGGTGATTTTTGACGGTTTTCCCGCCCCTTTTTCAGCGCTGCGCTTGTTGTGTACTGTCGAAGTTAAAGGGATAGTTCACCCAAAAATGAAAATTCTGTCAGTAATTACTCACCTTCAACCCCGTAAGACTTTCGTTCATCTTCGGAACACGAATTAAGATATTTTTTATTAAATCTGAGAGCTGGATCACTCCTCCATAGGCTGCTAGATAATTGCATCTGCCGGTCCAGAAAAGTTTGTAAAGACATCGTTAAAATAGTCCAAGTGACTACAGTGGCTCAACCTTTAGTTTATCAAGCGACGAGAATACTTTTTGTGCGCAAAAAAAACAAAAATAACTTTATTTCAACTATTAATTTTCTTCACTGTGGGCCTCTGACGTGAGTTCACGAGAGCGTCATGACGCATGCGCGAGAACTGAGAAGATGACGCTCACGATCATTTGATGGGAAAGTGTGAAAGGTAAGTCATTCATTTTGCGGCATTGGTAATGCACTTTTGCGTTTTCTCGTTGGTTTCTCACGATTTGGACATCCAGGAAATGCACACTTTAGAACCATTTTAAACACTACATAGAGACCCATCTGCGTTATCTTCTCAGTTCTCGCGCATGCGTCCTGGCGCTCTCGTGAACTCACGTCAGAGGTACACACAGAAGAAAATGAATAGTTGGCTTTATGCCCAGCTGCACTACTTCCTGAACTTCAGCCAGCTCCTTGTTTCCTGTCTGCCATTATTGGACAAATTGATTAATTCAGGTGTGCCTGACCTCAGTAGTCATGGCAACAATAATCAGACACACCTGAATTAATCAAGTTTGCCCAATAATGGCAGACAGGAAACAAGGAGCTGGCTGAAGTTCAGGAAGTAGTGCAGCTGGGCATAAAGCCAGTTGAATTAAGACGTTTTTTTTTCTTTAGTATTCTCGACGCTTGATAAACTTAAGGTTGGGCCACTGTAGTCACTTGGACTATTTTAACGATGTCTTTAATAACTTTTCTGGGCCGGCAGAATGAATTACCTTGCAGCCTATGAAGGATTTATCCAGCTCTCAGATTTCATCAAAAATATCTTAATTTGTGTTCCAAAGTTGAACGAAGGTCTTACAGGGTTGGAACAACATGAGGGTGAGTAAATACTGACAGAATTTTCATTTCTGGGTGAACTAACCCTTTAATGAAGGTAAGATCTTACAGATTTATGAATGAATCGTAAAAACAAAGGTATTTTTTTTAATACCTTATGGGGGAAAAAATACGCAGCTGAAAAAGTGGGCGGGGACTAACGCACTCTAGTCTACGTTTCGCTTTTTATACTGGCGACTGCATTTAGGCTTCAAAATTCATAAAAGTTGTGTTCATCTGTGAATATTACCGTGATGACTGAAACGTGTAAGGATCATAAACTCATTTTCAAAAGCAAATGGAAAAATCCTATTGGGTTTTTGTCGAGGGAACCAGGGAGATGCTTAACTTACAGGTTGATCTACAAAAACAGATCATCACTGCCGGCGCTCGGTAATACATGGAATCACTCACACTGCAGTCACTCATGGGTCTCACCTCATATGTGTAGTTTGGGCATGAAACAAGTGCAAATATCCATGTAAAAGGATTCTTGGTTGGATAAGGAATCTTCTTAACCTTCGTGCCTTTATAAAAAACAAAAAAACAATTGAATGCAATATATTAACAAAACCATAGTGGCTGACTTTGGATTTGAGATTTATTCTGTAGCTTTTACCAGATAGTTTGAGATTACGCAAAGCCATGTGAATCGACAAGCTGCCCAGTTGACAGAACTGCAAAAAGCACAAATCAGTAACTGAAGAACGCTGATAAGACAGATACACGACACATTGCAGGAGGAGGCAGAGCAAAGTGCTTACTAGAAAGATCCCCAGCGCTGCCTTCACCTGCTTCTCCCCATAATCTGCATGTAAACAGACTGACTTTAAAGACAGCAGTTCAGAGTACAGTAATAATCTGAATGACAAAGAGCAGAGCTGAGTGATGTATTACATACATGGTGGCGTGTAGAGAGGGTGATTGATGTAATAAGCCATCCATGCAGCAGAGCACCAGTAATAGGAGCCGTTCTGTTGAAGAAACAACTGCAATGTGATTTACAGACTCCCTGTTTAAAAAAAAATAAAGTTTTATTGATATTCATTTAAATTACTGGGATTATTTTTTTTTATTTTACTCCGCTCCAGGAGGGCCACAGTCCTGCAGAGTTTACTTACAACCCTGCTCCATCACACATATCCCAGACAGCAGCATAGTGTCGGCCCAGATCCGGCCCACATCTGGGCTGTCTGGAATCCACGTGTACCAGATGTGGGCCGGATGAGGGCCGACACTATGTTGCTGTCTGGGATACCTGTACTGAAGTTTTCAAATAAGCCTGAATGACTTGATTAGCTGGATCAGGTGCGTTTATTTAGGGTTGAAGCTAGTTAGAAGCTAGAGTTGATGGGTAACTAAAGACGGGTAACAACGTTGTCAAAACGATCCCCATTCAATGACTAAAAGCGTTGTATTATTCATGCCAGGCCAGTAGTTGGCGATGTCATTTTGTAACGAAACACTACGCGCCGATAGACTGAACACGTAATACACATGCGACTGACACCACCATTTTCACAAATTTGTGTTTTTGTAGTTTACATGGAGATGATAACGGTATCGGTTTCAAAAACCTGCACTCTGAAACCTGTTTTCACAAGTTTGCGTTTTCAGCCCCCCCAAAACGCTGTTGTCGCTGTCATGCAATTGTCCCCTAAAACTATAATTTCATTGTTTATGTAACACCCTGACATAGAATAGGGACTGTAACAATTGGGGATCAACTTAGACCCCAGAAAACTGTTTGTTGAGTGCATTTTTCTTTCCTGTGCTGGTGCATTTTATAATTAAACAGGAAGTTGAGGGTTGACCACCATGATTGCATTTGATTTTGCTTCAAGTGCAGGATGAGTCATCAATATTCTTGGTTTGTTTTCCTGGAAGTGAAGGTCTGTGTGTGTCTGTTTAAAGTTTATCTGTCACATTTTGGAGTACACTGGCAAATAGACGGTCTTTAAACTGAGCTTGTAAAAACATGCATCTTTCTTTTTGGAATTAAACAAGGAAACAGTCTGTAGAAATATATTCAAATATGTTTCACTTGAATCAAAACATACACTACCATTCAAAACTTTTATTCTGTAAGAATGCATTAAATTTGATCAAAAGTAACAGCGAAGACTTTCACATTGTTAAAAGATTTCTGTTTCAAATAAATGATGTGTTTTGAGCTGTTTATTCATCAAAGTATCCTGAACAAAGTATCAGTTTCCACATAAAATATGAAGCAGCACAACTATTTTCAACACTGATAATAATAATAATTAATGTTTCTTGAGCAGCAAATCATCATATTAGAATGATTTCTGAAGGATCATGTGACACTAAAGACTGGAGTAATGATGCTGAAAATTCAAAACACACTAAAATAAAATAAATAAAATAATAGTAAACACTTATTTCAAATTGTAATATTTCTCAATATTACTTTTTTATTTTTGATCAAATAAATGCAGCCTTGATAAACATAAAAGACTTTCAAAAACATGACCCCAAACCTCTGAATGATAGTGTATGTAAACATAAATAACACTGAAACACACACACACACACACACACACACACACACACACAACTGTGATGCATCCTCACTTTGAAAATGTTGCGCATCGGCATGGTGCCATGGGAGAAGCGGTGGACGAACAACGTCTCCAAGATTCGCTTCCCATAGTGGAAGGAGTGACACATACAGGCTATGCTGTGGAGAACAGACAGAAATTGGGTTCAATATCAGGTTATCAAATCAAAGTTTATTCCAGAGAGACATCAATCAAATGCTTAACCTAATTCCCAAAATACACTTGTGGTTCAGTATGGTTGACCAGTAGGTCAACTGTTAGAAGATACTGTTCCCACTGTCCATGGCCTGAATCCAGCAGTAAAATCACATCTGAGGGCAATGGGCTTCACGATACTTACTGCACAACCAAATGCTTACTGGCGGTGAACTCATACTTGGGAGTGTAGATTAAAGGGAGTCGAAAATAAAACAGCAGGTATATGACAAGTGGTCCAATGCACTCGATTAGGAACACCTGCAAACACACAATGATAAAGTCAACATAAAACAGAGGACGGACGCCCATTTTAATTAAACGATATTCAGAAGGAAAAATGTAGATCAGGAGGATTTGTTTTTGTCCACTGACTGGATGGTGAAAACTGGGTTACAAAAATTCAAATAAAGCAAATAAAGCAGTAACAAATTAAAATTTAGTTTAAAAAACAGTAAATGGGGAAAAAAATCAAACTAGGAACAATAATTGTTGGTCTCATCTCATACAGTGTTGTTTATGAGTCAGTGTACTGCAGGTGTTTATGAGTCAGTACACTGTAGGCATGGTAGATGGCATGGCTTCTGCAGACAGGGTTGGAGCAGGTTTGTTTTTTTGTGTGCGTGTGGTGAGCATGATAATTTTGCATTCTGCATGCTTTTTGCATTGTTGGAAGTGTGCCACTTTATTTCTGTCTATGTGTGTTCTGTGTTGTTTCTGATTTTGATGATGAATTTTGTCCATTTACCATGAGTGTGACTTTTTTTTTTCACACTAACATAAAAACAGATATCATTCCATTTTTTTTTTTTTTTTTTTTTTTGCAGATCCTGAAATTGTTGAGAGCCGTAGAAAGTTTCATACCATTTGGACAAAGAGAACATTTTTTTTTTTAATTTTAGCAAAAGTTATTTGCGGGTCAAAAAGACCCCGAAGGCCGGAAAAGGGTTAAGCACTTAAAAATGTCTTAAATTGGAGCAGCAAGTCTTAAATTCAATATCATGGCATTAAATTAGGGCCCTAACAAAGAAACTCAGTTAACATACTGCGGTAAAAAAATCTAAATGTTGAGTTTTTACATTTATAGCATATGATACAGTTAAGCAACATCACAGGAGTATTGTCTTCCTGAATACCATTACAATTGAAAATCGACAGTTTTCATACGACAGTTCAAAGTAGTTAAAATTAAGTCACTTACATTTTAGACGCAAATTCACGCAATATTGACTGTTTTTGTTATATTTCAGCATTGAAAATAGTTCCAAACAAAGATCACAGCAGAACCATAGCGCATCTCACAGTCAACGCGTTTCATTACTGAACGAATCATTTGAATGAATGACTCAATCATTAAGACGGCCAATTGCCGTCACATAGACTACTGGCGGTTTAGTTTCATGTTTATAATTTTTTCCCAACATTTCTAATTTGTATTTTCAAAAAATTTTGAAAACAATATCATAACATTGTTTAATGCATACATTAAATAAGATTAGAAAAAAAATATAGGGTAGCCTAAATTATAGGGTAAATAACACAAAAATGCAGATTTAAATGTCAAAGCTGATAGAACACTGATGAGAATATTGCTTCAGAATAAATTAGATTTACACAACAACATAAAATCTTATTTTTTGTCCAGACAAGCTTTTGTCTCTTACAGCTTTTACTCTGACAAGTGAATGACAGAGTTACTTGTCCGAAAGGACAAGCTCATGACAAAGCTTAATGTCAAGCCCTGCGGTCTGTACAATTCAAAGGGATAGTTCACCCAGAAATGAAAACAGTCATCATTTACTCACCCTCATGTGAGTAAATAGTTCACCCAAAAACGGAAAAATCAGAATTGAAATAAAACGGAATTTGAGAAAAAAATAAACAGCCCTAAAAAATTATCTTGTATTAAACTTTTAATAAATTTTTTGATGCAATTTAATTTAACCATGAAAACGGAATAAAACTAGAAAACAAAAGGGCCCTAAATTAAATTGCATGTGCTGCAAAAAATAAAATGAATATCTTCCTCAGGATTTTTGTTTTCTTAAATTTACACATTTACTTGAGATACAAAATGAAGAAATGAAGTTTTCTGAGAAATTTCACAAAATTAAGTGAATTTATGCTTAAAACAAGAAAAAGTATCTGTCAATGGGTATGAAAATTACTTTTTCATTTGAATTAAGTTGATTTTTCTGAACCCATTGCCAGATATTTGTTCGTGTTTTAATCATAGAAAGACTCACAAGATTTCTTATCTTATGTCATTTTGCTTCTCAAGTAAATGTATATTGATTTAAGAATCTTTTAGATATTTTCACTGGAAAACAAGACAAAACTTCTGAAAAAGAACATCACTTTTTTGCAGTGCGATCAGAAGTAAAAGTTATTTCCATATTCTAGTGTTTGGGAGCAGAGCTATTCAAACTTTAAGCTATTTTTTTGTATAATTAATTATAAAGTAATGGAGATCTGTTGGAAATTGTATTTTCAAACTTTGAAGTGTTGCTAATACAACTCATTGAGTGCTTCCTAGACATTTATATTTAGAGAACATGTTGACAGGTTATGTTCCCTTCAATTTAATTCCTTAAATTTTCTTTAACTGGTCTTAAAAAGGTCTTAAATTTGCCTTCATAAAACCTGCAGAAACCCTGGTTTAGACATGTGATTTATAAAATTTGCTTCAAAGATTTCGGAGATGTGTAAGCTCCGGGCCGTCGGCGTCGGTTCATGTACCTGCCAAGAACATCTTTATATCAACCAGTCCTTCGGGAATTTGCCGCTGGCTCTTCTGCACGTCCTGATTTTGCAGAGTTAGAGGCGTTCCTGGGTCAACATATTTTGTTGATCCTGGAACAACATTCCTGTCTGAAAATTTAATCCTGACCATATCCCTGCTCATAAACCTAACCCTACCCATAACTTATCCCTGAAATCAGAAGGAAATTATGGTGAATAACACTGATGTTGAAGCACCTAACCCTGGTTGTAAGCCTAAACTTGACATAACTATAAACTTGTCCTTTAAATCTGATTGATTAATTGATGTTTTCCCACAAAGATGTTGATCCAGGCACATGTACTTGGTGAAATTACATACAAGATAAGAATAAAACTAAGAATAAACAGTTATATCAATGAAAAACCATGTGAGCTATCAGAGAATTCTGGGAATGTCAATTTATGTGTTTTACTGTAAATTATAATAAGTTGTTCTTTTTCACTCCCAAAAACTGTACATTTAACAGTGTTTTACAGTAAAATTACATCTAATGTGAAATTAGATCTATTACAGTTTTTCACTGTATCGACTTTTTGCAGTGTATGCCTCCCATGTGCTGACATCATCCTGCCCCGTATGAGTCAGGACAGGGGTAAGCTACACGTGCGGAAGGTGAACGGGAGGCGAACGGGATCAACACCTGCAGGGAAACGGTGCCAGAGAGATTACATGTTCTAAGAAACAGGATTGATTACTGGGGAGGTGAGAGAAAACTGAACCAGGGGACTGTGCACATACCTTACAACCACTGAGCTGGCTTTTACATGAGCTGGACAGATACAAACAAACCTTTCACCTTCTAACATGCCAGTGAAAGATTAGACAAAGATCATAATGCTGAATCTAAATTCTGATTGGATGAGCCACGTTCAAAGCCATTGTAAAATGCTAATTGCACAGCTGTGAACGCACATTATTAATGTTCCTCTTCTGTTGTCATTTACTCACTCTCATGTTTTAAAGCCTCTATGACTTTCTGTGGTACAGAATTTATTAAGCAGAATGTTCAAGCTGCTTGAAGATTTTTAGTAAATTCAGTTCCTCACACGATTAACAATTGTGTTGCTAAGAAGAACTTTTGTGAGAAGAACTACAAAATTTTCATTTTCTATTTTAGCTCAACTTTCGATTCAAATTAAATTGTTTTCCCTCCTCGAGTATGAGCTCCATATTCTCCTATAGCTATAACATATTATATGAGCCTGGCCAAAGAAGCCTGATGTGTCAAATATGATACTCAACAAAACAAGACTTTTTTTGTAATATTTTGACAAAAGGTTTATTAAACTGTTACATTTAAAAATGTATTTTTTCTAACTATTATTTCATATGCCAGGATTTACAGGGTTAATACAGGGTTAAATAAAACAGTCTGAAAATGAGCTTCTGTCAGGATATGTTCTGTTTTATGGAATAGTTTGTATCATCTTGTTTTCCTTTGTTCTGTTCCTGTTACCTTTGTTTGCACGTTCCTTCTCTTTGTCTTTTGCCATGGTTACCAATTATGTTGCACGCCTGTTTCATTATTTGTTCTTATCTTGTGTATTTAAGTCCTGAGTTAAGTTCTGTCTGAGCCCAAGTAGGGCTGGGCAATATGGCCAAAAAAAATGATCACAATCATTTTTTCATATCAGTCGATATCGATAATTATCACGATAAATGTCAAATCTTTATTTCTTTCAAGTTTAAAGGCAGATTTTTGCTCCTAAGTGAAAGTTGTAGAAACCAGAGCGTGTTGGTTTAAACTACTCTTTATTGTCAGAACATATCATGACGAAAACTTGCCAAACAGGTGAACATTTCACAAATCTGAGGTTGAACATTCAAACATTTGTCATTTTTCCTTAACAAAATAAATGTCTTAATAGAAAAATATATTTCTTAGTTTCTGCATGTGCTAATGGGGGATATTGTTTCAAGTCTTGAAACAGGTTTGTGTTGCCTGACTTTGATGGCACGTATCTTCAGCACAGTTTGCAGTGCAGGCTGCAATATTAATATTACATGTTTTGTCTCGAAACGCATATTTGACAGTGAGTTGACAGTAAATCTGCATCCTAACTCAAGCTAATTCTACTATGTAAAATGTATGTTCATTAACTAAAACAGTAACATCTGTTAAAAAAAATGTAACGACCACATTTTTATTTGGTAAAATGTAATATTCTGACTGTTTGAGTTTTATTAAAATTAACCATTGGTCATCAAGTATCATGCATTTAGATCATGATAACCACAGATAAAACCAGGCATAGCCTATAGCACCTCACTATCATGACAAAATGTAACTTTATGGTTTCTATGGTATTTGTATGAAAAACAGTAGCCTAAATACATTAAATACTGTAATTATATTCCATTAGTCATTTAATACATTGACTACATTAATAAAATACAATTCAATATGTATATCCCACATTTCATGGTGCAGTTAATATTACTAGGCTAACGTTACAGTAAATCCATGGTAAATGATGGGAATTTGTAGACGGAAAAGTCTTCTGACTGTATCGTTGCGCACAGTGTTTCTCCTGTTTGTCAGCGCTGTTTCATCTGCCTTTAAACTGGTTTAAATCACTGAGACATTCGTGTTCTTCGCTGAACTGAAGCGCTTCTCACTGGATCTCGTGAGCGAGACGATCAGAGTAAACGCGTCTGCTCTCGTCGCGCTGCGCTGCCGTTTGGACTTTGAGCCGAGCGGATGAATGGTCCGTGTGGCGCGCGGTTCAAATGTGTTTCGATCTGCTTTTGGCGCATAAACATTATCGAACATTTATCGAACTCTTGATATCGTTTTATCGAGAAAAATTATATCGCGATAATTATCGTTATCGTTTTATCGCCCAGCCCTAAGCCCAAGCCAGTCGCAGAGTCTGACCAGGTGCAAAAACCGGCAGCATTGTCTGTCCCTGTGGGAATTTTAGTGGAGATTGACGCCATTGAGTGGAGTGTTTCCTGCCACAGATGAGTGTTTGCTGTGTCCGGTCTCCGCTGGTTCCGCCCAGTCTCTTGTCTCCTTCGTTGCCGCTGGTTCCACCCAGCCTCCCTCTCCCTCTTATTCTGCCAACTCCCTCCAGCTCCTCACCTTAGTCTCTGCTTGCTTCCTTCAGCTCCTCGGCTCTGCCTTTGGTAGCTATGCCATGCTCCTCGGCTCCACCTTGGGCTTCCTTTCTCCAGCCCCGCCTTGGTGTAAGGATACCCTGGCTCCAACTCAGGCCTCCGAGTACAAAACTCCACATCAGCCTGTTGACCCATTGGCTCCACCCCTCCTCATCTCCACTGTAGACTGGCTACCTTGTCCCTTCGGACAGACGTCACCTGGTTTCACCACGGGCTTCTAGGCCTCCAGCTGCGCCTCAGCCTTTCACCCTTTTGGCTTCACCAGGCTTTGCCTTTCCTCAAGCTCCACCATTGTCCTCTGTCGCTCTGGCTCCACCACGGTCTTCTGAGTCCCCATCTCTGCCTTGGACCCACAAGCCGTCGGCTCCGCCTTGGCCCTCCAGACCAGCGGTGTCCCCCTGTGTCTTTGGCTCTTCGGCTCCGCCCTAGTCTCCATCTATATCGGCAGTCCCCTTGGTTCCGCCCGGATTCACTGTTGAGGCTCTCATTCCATCAGTTGCGTTTTGAGCATTTGTCCTTATGACTTGACTTGGAAGCTCCCTGGCTTCTCCCATCCAACTCAACTCCACCCTTGGACTCTTCCTCCTGCTCCCTTCTAACAACCTTTTTCTGTTTTTCTCCCTCCTCCCACCACTACAGTGTAGTTTCTGTTTACAGTGCCAAGAGGAGCCTTACAGGAGGTGGGAGTTACGTCAGGTTTGTTCTGTTTTATAGACTTTCAGTCCATCTTGTTTTCCTGTTTTCTGTTCCTGTATCCTTTGTTCCCCACAGCCTCAGACTTCATTTGTTGCCATGCTTACCAATTATGTTGCACACCTGTTTCTTGTTGAGTTTGTCATTACCTTGTGTAAGCCTTGAGTTTAGTTCTGTCGATTGTCCTGTATTGTCTGTGAGTTGAAGCCAAAGCTGTTATGTTTTTGTACTCCTGTGATTCCTGTTTTGGATTATCTTTGTTTTGTTTAATAATAAAGTTAAACGGCTGATATTAAGATGTACCTCTCCCTGCTCCTTCATCTTCGTCTGTCTAACTTAACCTGACAGCAACATTGTCATTACAACAGAAATACCAAAATATTTTATGGGGCCTTTGAATATTGTCTTGGAGTCCAAACAGGTTGAGAATGAGAAACACTGCTGTATGTGATTGTACTTGAGTTGTTGTTTGTGTGTTAGTCAGATCACTCACAGTTCCCCAGGTCATCTGGGATCCCAGGTCTTTAAAGTAGAAGGTTGCAGTGGTTCCCACAGGGAGCTCCTGCAGGATATCCTCATCTCTTAAGGGTTTTCCTTCTGAAACAATAAGCGCATTGCTTTATTTAAGAGATCAACAATTAACTTATATTTTAACATATGAATATAGTGAGATCCCCCCCCCCCCCCAGCACGATATCGTTTATCGCCGATCTCACAGGCTGACGATAGGACGATATGAAAATGGAGCATATCGCCCAACACTAATTGACAACTGCACTTACTTACAGGTGTGAGTCTCGAAATGTCCCATTCACACAGCAACTTACAGTAGCATCTCGAATACTGCCTGTGTGAACGTGCAACGGGAGTCAAACCTGTATTCTCTTACCAGTAACCGTGACCAAAGTAATATCAAAGATGGCAAAGTCCATAAAACTAAATCAAAGAAGGCAACGTCCATAAAACTAAAAAGTTTTATCACTTTTGATATGACAAGTGTCCAATCGAGCCGCGAGTTCATCAATCAGATCTTTATGAACCGACAGCAGTGTTTATATCTGGGTGGAGACTGGAGCATTTGAGTAGCGCGTAGCACACACAACTGACAGGAGCAGCTTCAGTGGTGAACAGTGACTGGATCTAAAACCATCGTAAATTACCGAAACCACAGATGATAATCCGCAACACACTGTAGGCACGTGTTTGTGCAGTGCAGAGTGGCTCTCTCGCGTATACGTGACGGACAGGTAGTTGTCCAGTCCAGTTCAATTCACGTGGAACATGGTTTTCCGATAATGCGGTTGTGAATCCTGAACATTTATGGTTGTGAGTTCGATTATAGAATGTGGGTTTCACTCCTGTAAATAAGTGAACTGTGTGTGAACGTAACCGTACTAAGGACTCAAATACAGGACTGACAACTGTATTCTGCTGCCGTGTAAAAGTGACCTATATGTAGTCAGTTCTCCTCTTCACGCTGATGTAGTTCATCCCATTAATTATGAACATGATCCTATGCCCTGATAGCACACAAACATCTTAGAGACGTCTATTTGATATCTGCATTTTAAGATGTTTATCAGATGTATTTACACTGCACTTTATTACACTTTTTTTTATTTTCATTATGAACACTACTTTTTAATATTCATTTTGAACACTACTGAAATTTGAAAACTATTAAACATTTTTTGTGAAATGTTTTAAAATAAAATAATAAATGTTACGATGCATGCCACTTGTTTCGATATTGTTATATAATGAAACGATAATTTGTTTCTAATTTCAGTTGTAGGCTAATTCACACATTTTGGCAGATTTTTTAAAGTAGGCCTAATTTAAAGTGTCCAAATAAATTTTAAAGAATCGTTATAAAGCAGATGTACTCACTTGGGTCCAGGCATAAAGACTGTCTGGCAGGATACCATTGTGGATCTGTGGAAATTGAAGCCTGACATGTAAGACTTTGCTCTAAACCACTATTTCAATGTCATCAACTTATCAGTAGAAAGCTATTTAAAGAAAGGCTTTGCGTTTTCATAGCTCCTTTATCACAACTTACTTGATTTGTGGAACAGAGACTTAATGTCCAAAATAGTGGCTGTTGGCTCAACCTGCAGAAAGATAGACATGCTGCTAAATATTTAGGACATAATAACAGCAACATTCTGTTTTTCAATTATCAAGCATATATATATATATATATATATATATATATATTCTTAACTACTGCAATTTTCCTCCTCACGCAGTCATAAATCAGGATTACTCTATTCTCGACATGCATGTCTAAGCAATGGATCTCACATAGGAATCCCTGGAAGCTCGGAGGACATGATCATATTCCAAAAGCAACATGACTAATGCAAAATCTGACCGATAGTGACCACCTTATTACTACAAAGTTACAGCATGAGCATTAGTTGTGCTCTAATTACTGTTGGCTGTAGCGATCTGTCATTAATAACAGCTGATGATTGCAGATGATTTCTTTACTTCTCTGACTGTATTATGTTCAGCCTGAGAATCGTAATCTAAACACAATACTATTTTTAAATAAATGCAACGACACGACAGTCCTGACACTGTTTGCAAGTAACTGTCGGTCATTTGTATGGTATTTAAGCTTGAAAAACCAAAAAACACTAAAAAGCACATACCTTATCCAGGAGCAGTAGTTTTTCCCGGGTTTTGACATGTAGTATCTCCACCTCAAAGTAAACAATTCGTTTCGCTTTTTTCGGAGGTTTTGGCCTGGGTTTAGAGGGAGCAGGAGCTGCTGCGCCATCACTCTTTGCTCCTTTTGCCTCTAAAGCTAACGTATCCATGACACCTCCTCAAACTTTCTGCACGCTGAATCCTGTGTTTAGTCCGTAGTTCAAAGGTCTGTCACATCCCACATATCACTCATAAGTCCTCAAGTTCTTCATAATAAATCCAAAACCCAAACTCAAGTTCCTCTCCTTTGAACGACTGCAGTGCAGACAGAGAGGAGCGACAGAGAACGAGTGCAGTGTGATTGAAATGTCTCCCACCTCTTAACACCTGAGGGGTGGCCATCACAACCACTCCTCTGAAGACGAAATATGAGACTCCCAAGACATAATCCATGGCTTTTCATGAAGCTAAATTTGAAAGCAGGAAGCCCCGTGACCTTGTGGGACTCAGGCCAGTTCGGTAGGACGTGGCTCGTACCTACACAGCGCCTACTCTAGGGTTAGGCTAGTGTGCATCTCTTCAGCTGGGGATATTAATACATTTGCATTGCAAGCAGTGTCATGCAATGAATCTATTTGAGTTTGTCCATGGATACACCAGAGATTGGACTTGGCTTCAATAAATAAGCCACTTCTCTGGTCCCTAGTGGTTCACACATTAGGTTTGGGCAAGTCACTGCCGTACACAACTTATTTGTGTCTGTCAGCCGTAAGCAGATCAGACAAACATACTGAGAGGCAAAGTGTCTTGAGTTATCCGGTATTTTTACAAGGGCAGTTAGTTATAGTTTCCATCACCTGTTCTTGGGCTTTGGGGAATGTACGGGAATGTACAGAACAGTGTTATTTTAGTATCATTGAGATCATTGAGGGTTTTTATTTTTCCTCCATAATTTTTGTTTTTGTCATTTTTAGTAGTTTTTATTGATTTTTATTAGTTAAAATTAGAAACATAGGTGAAATTAAATAAAGTTTTTTAAATGTTATTTTATTTTTATTTCAGTTTTATTTCTCATTCTAATAACACTATTTTTATTTCTATATGTATTATGGTACAGAACAGCAGATTATATTTAGTTTGTTTTATATTCTAAATTTTTAAATCACAGAATATAAATTCAAATCATGAAAGAGTTTATTTCAATGAGAAAAAGGGTATGTTTACACAACAACGATGTACTAAAAACGGGAAATTTCTTCCTTTGCTTTTTCCGCGTAGACGACAACGCTGTCGAAATGATCCCCGTTCACACGGATCCGTGAAAACAACTAAAAACGCTGTATTGTTCATGCCAGGCCAGTAGTTGGCGACATCACTTTGTAAAAAAACACTACGCGCCTGTAGAGTGTGTTACATAATTATGACATCACCGCTTTCACAAACTCACATTTACACTAAGACGATAAGAGTATCATTTTCAAAAACTTGCACTTTAAAACCAGATTTCAAAAGTTTGTGTTTTTAGGTCCCAAAAACGCAGTTAACGTGTAAATGAACGACCAAAAAACATAAGTTTTTAGTTGAAAAATTCGACAACGTGTAATGTTTTTAAACCTTTGATTTTGAGTTGAATTCAGTGGAATGTGAAATCACAAATATTAAAATGCAAAGAAAAGTAATTTTTAGGAAATATATTCATTGAGAAAGCTCTGAAATCAATTTGCAAGGCACTGTACACATGCTCAGATGATATGAAATGATGTCTCTCTCAGATAAGTTTAGCTATGTGTGCAGACAGCCTATATTTGTTTGCCTACTTTAACTGCTGCTTGAATGATCATGGTGTGCTGACCGCGCACACATGGAATCAAACAAGAGCTCAGATTACGTTTGACCACAACATTTTGCTTAGCAGTTTTACTGTGTACTTGTCTAGACATGAAATGAGAAAAATTGTACACCACTCTTGGTCTGTTTCCACATTTCAAAGCTGATTTGGAACATATACATTTTCAGAGCAACATGTTATCATGACACCTCATTTCAGTGTTTAGTCTAACGCAGCATCTGTCATGCGAGCTCTTCAGTGGTTCATAACATGGTGTGGAAACATGGTAGTACCCTGATATTTTTTTGACATACCTTGGAATGCCATTCTCTAGTATAGGCCTATGTATTACTATTTGATACCTTCGCTAAATTGCTCTTTTTTTTTAAGGATTGTGAGACTGAGTTCTAGCTATGTTTAGAATAGCATGCTAATATAAAGCAATACTATTTCTGTAGTATAAGTACTGTATGTACTGTGTTTTCTTTGTACAAAAGCTAATATCCATATGATATATATATATATATTAGTATAGCCTATATATAAACAAACAAAATTTGTAAAAAGATTACAACTGGATGCTAATGTAATCTAATGTAATAAATAAAAACTGGATTCATTATTTTACTACCTTTTTACTTGAACACCTTTTTTACACAAATCATACAAAATAATAAGGCCATGTTTAGCATGAACCTACTATATCAACCCTTACAACAACAAACAAGTGTATTCAAGTGTGCTACAGTATATACTTCTTTTAAACTAAAAATAGGAAAGCAAACTTTAAGTCTATCCTATGGATGTATATAAAGAAATATTATTTATATACAGTGCTTAACAAATTTATTAGACCACCTCTCATAATAAAGAGAAAACACAAATATTTTAGGAATCTGTCAAAAACTTGTTTAAAACTAGGCTAACAATTTTATTGTCATTAATTAGGCAAATAACAAACTGAAACAACTAAATAGCCTTTATTCACACATAAAAAACAAAAAATGTGTACCTGTTTGTATGTCCTTTGGCCTTGATAACAGCTTGCATTCTTGCTAGCATTGTTTTTATGTACTTTTCCACTGTCTCTGTTATTGACTTCCAAATCATTTCAAGTTGTTCCCAAAGACTTGCTTTTGATGAAACTTTTGTGCGATCTATCTTTGAATCCACTTAATCCCAAATTTGTTCAATAGAATTCAAGTCCGGCTTTGTCGTGGCCAACTACAGCTTACTGGTGGATTAGCCATACAGAAACATAGAAAATGATTTTGGTAGTCACCAATAACGGTTAGGTTAGGGCAGCTGTGGCACAAACCTTACACGGAGGTCTATGTCTAATAAATTTGTTGTACTTCTCAGAAATAATAGCCTACTTAAAGTATACTTGACTTGTAACGTTACAGAAGTATTTTACCTATACTTGTAGGCTACTCGAGACATACTTAAAATTAAGTAACGTTATTCTAAGAATGCTTGTAGTTGTGTTTACTCATTTGTATGTAAAATTATTTTCTGTATTAAAGCGCTCACATAACTTACTCGTTTCTCTGAAAAACAATATGCTACTGCCGTTAGTTTGAAATGTGCTTTCCGTGTCGGATGTCTGTTTTTGTTTTGGTCTGTGTGACTCCGTCCACTGCCAATTTACCCAATAGTGTTTCGACACTCTTGGTTGCCAGTTGGCGGAAAACACAGCGTATTGTAGCAATGGAAGCCGTCAGAGATCGCATACTCTCTACAAGACCTAACAATCCTAGGCTTCCATCTAAAAAGCTCTATGTCCAGAGCAGAGGCCTATTAAAACACGGATAAATCAACTCATAAACTTACCTCCATTCTCCATTGCGCTCGTTCCTGTTGCGTAACTTCTCAAACTGGCAACCCAGCGTGAGCGTCGAGTCTGAGGAGGAGGGCGGGAGAAACAACCATCCAATATTTAAAATGTGGACCGCAGTACCCCTTTCAACCGCTAGCTGTCAATATTACTTCAAATACTTTTTCCCTAGTTTTATATTGATTTATTAGAATGTTCCTAATTCTGAGTATGTGAATTATTGTGTAGTCCACTGGTAGTGTACTTAGGAATTTACTTCAAATCTACTTAGAGTAGGCTACACTTATTTCAAGTAGCATAAATATTAATGCCTAAATAGGAACATAATAGCCTAGTATCCTCAAAGTGCAAAAATAATATATAAATAGTAAACCACGACGTTATGTTCACTTAAAGAAAACTTAGAAGTATACTTTGCAGTATAAAACTACAAAACTAGTAGTTACTGAGATACTTCAAAGTGTAGCTACTTTCATAAACTAAAAATGTGCTATACAAATATTTGACTAATAACTATTATCTTGCAGTATACAAAGGAAAAACTTCTTTATAGTTGTGCACTCAAAGCGTAGGCTACTGTAAAAAGTATATTTAAAAGTTTACTTGTATAGACTAAAGAGTGGACAAATTTAGTCCCAAGTAGTATTGAAATAGTACACTTATTGCCTAAAACAAAGTATGGCTTATATAGTGCATTGATAGGCTACTAACTAAATTGAGTATAGGCTACTTAAAATATACTCGAAATTTACTTAAGTAGGCCTATACCTAATAAAATGAACTTGGAGTAGGCCTATACTTATTTTTGTAGGGGATTTTTTTTTATTACTTAGTTTTAATCATTCCCAGGATACGATTTTTTGTAGGCTACATAAAAGTTCGGTTTTCACTAGTTAAAATGATCATTCTTGATATCAGAAATGGAATTTGTACGAGTAACATAGTAATTTTTTATATCAAAAAATTACATTTCCACATTGTTCATATCAAGAATTTGTGTTTGTACTAGTGTAAACGTATTCCTGATATCAAGAATGATCAATGTTGATATAAAAAAAATCATAAATGATTAAAAGTCTAATCAGCTTGCCATAACCTTTTTTTTTTTTTACTTCGTGTTAAAAAAAATATGAACTATATCGTGTGTACAGTAAAATATTTAGTAATAAGTGCGGTAGCATTCATTACTAGCTTACTGTTACTGTCCCTCAGCTTGTCAGTAGAGTTTCTATCCTACTCACTTGCTGCTGAAGTCTGTTTGCAGTGAACACTCCTCTCCACACGAGGCGCTCGTTCAGTCGCAGCATCTGCATCTGTAGCACCAGCGAGCAAGTCGTTTTCTCGGACTTTCTGCGGACGGCGACGTTGACAACTTCACTACAGTGTGTGAGCCGGGAACACTGTGTGATATTAAAGTTTTATATCGACTCAAGTTAGGACAGTCTCGGGAAAATGGGCACATATTTCGGAGATGCGGCAGCGGCTGTGTGCGATAAATGAGGATTTGGATAAATAACTTACGGACAGTTTGATGAACTCCATCCGCGCGCTTCATGTTCGATAGGACAGGAGGAGGATCATTGAAAATTAATCAAATCTTTCGATATTTGGAGAATTTCTACATATGGAAGCAGGTAGTTGAATGTTAGAGGGGTTTTAGTCCAGTGTTGTGATGGGTAAAGATTATTACAGGGTCCTGGGCATAGAGAAGGGCGCCTCTGATGAAGAGATCAAGAAAGCCTACAGAAAACAAGCTTTAAGATTTCATCCCGACAAAAACAAAGCAGCCGGAGCAGAAGATAAATTCAAAGAGATCGCCGAAGCTTATGATGTCCTGAGCGATTCCAAGAAGAAAGACATCTATGACAGATATGGAGAGGATGGTAAGAGCTGGCTTTGTCCCACTATAGATTGATATGTAGATAGACAGATAGTCCTTACAAAGTACTGTGATCATTTTAGATAGTAATAATATGGTTCTTTGATATATTTGGTACTGAATTATTACCGTGGTATTTATCTAAAAGCAGTGCCATGGCATAGATAGATAGATAGATAGATAGATAGATAGGCAGACGGATGGATGGATGGATGGATGGATGGATGGATGGATGGATGGACACATACACTGATAGATACACAGACAAATTGGCAGATAGATAGATAGATAGATAGGCAGACGGATGGATGGATAGACACATACACAGGTAGATACACAGACAAATTTGCAGATAGATAGATAGATAGATAGATAGATAGATAGATAGGCAGACGGATGGATGGATGGATGGATGGATGGATGGATGGATGGACACATACACTGATAGATACACAGACAAATTGGCAGATAGATAGATAGATAGATAGGCAGACGGATGGATGGATAGACACATACACAGGTAGATACACAGACAAATTTGCAGATAGATAGATAGATAGATAGACAGGCAGATTTAAATACAAATTGACAGATTGATAGATAGATAGATTGATTGACAAATTGACAGATAGAAAGATGGATAGATAGACATATAGATAGATAAATGGACGGATAGAAAAATAAATTGACAGACAGATAGAACAATTGACAGACAGATAAATGGACATAGGTCTAGATAGATAGATACACAGACGGACAGATATATAGACAAATTGATATACAGAGATAGATAGACAGATGATTGATAGATAGTTAGATAGATAGATAGATGGTAGATAAATAGATAGTTACAGCCAAATTGACAGAAAGATAGATAAATAGATAGATATATAAATTGACAGACGGTAGAAAGGCAAATTGATAGACAGATAGAAAAATTGGAAGACAGATAAATAGAGATAGACAGATACACAGACAAATTGACAGATAGATAGATAGATAGATAGATAGATAGATAGATAGATAGACAGATAGACAGATTATAGCCTACACAGAAAAATTGCTAGATAAATAGATATCCCTTAAAAATGTGCTGTGATAGTTCCATGGTTCAACTTTTAGTTCTTTTTCAAAGTTAAATTGACAAAGTACAGACAGACATACACACACACACACACACACAGATGCTATTATCTCATGAGGGAAACTGTAGTGCAGCAGCAGTCACAGCATTGCTGTGGACATTAATAAATCCTAAAAGGAAAAAGTCACACATTATATTGTTTAGGCCTCTTATTAAAGGTGTTTGATTGTATTTATTGCCGTTTGTCATTTGCTGTGAGATTTGTTTCTGCTCTTCTTTGGTACTCTAAAGGCCCGATATACTACGCCGAAGTTCTTTGTCGTTCTAGGGTGAAAAGAAGTTTGAAAACACGGAGAAACAGTACTCTTTGACTTTGCATACATTCGTGCGCCGCCCTCGTTTCTATGACTGGGGTTTAAATGAATATTTAGACTAAATATGTGCGCAGTTAGTAAAAGCATAATTAAGGATGTGAATAATGTTTCCACCAGCTCTGCAATCAAGTCTCATTTATTTATAAAGTGCTTTAATACAGATAGCCTAGTTTTTAGAGCAGCTTTCCACCATCAAACAAGAAAAAAACTGTGGCAGTTCAAAGGTATTTTAAAGTTTTCCTGAAAGTTTGCGCCGGTGAGCTGTTTCAAACTTTCGAAATGAGCTCCAAACGAACATCGTTTGGCTAGGGCTGCACGATATTGAAGAAAAATGTGGTATGCAATAAAAAAATGCGATATTCGATAATGCTTAATGCATGATAATGCTTTAATAAGTGTGTAAAAACTTCTGAAAGTGATCCATAGTGTTTTACTGTAGCATTACATAAAAAGTAGGCTAAATGTAATTTTATTGTCAGTGTAAAGCAGCAAGTTTTAGGGTTTCATGTAGGCTTAGCCTACGTTAGGTTTATTTAACAACAGAAATTGAATAATCGATAATGAATTTAAAATACTGATTCTTATTAAAGCTACAAAAGTTATTCAGCAAAGAGCAGTGAGTGGTTTTCTATTTGTCTTTTGTTGTTTGATTAACATTAATCAAATAGACGGAAGCAGATTTATTAGGCTACTGTCACTTTAAGAGCTTCACGGATCCAATATAATGTTACCTGCGCACCTTCTTTCTCAACTGTTTACTCCACTTAAGACATAACCAACTGTGTTTATGTGAATACTCACCAAGATGGGCATTTTGATATAATTTGTGTGTATTTGGCCATATAAGCTGTGGAAGAGAATTGAATTCGGATTTTCGGCACAGGTTTGCGAGGATTTACGCGTAATTTGAATCATTCCCGCAGGTCTCGCGCTTCTAATGCACAAACATTTACTTACTTTGGCATGTAGGCTGTGAGGAAATGAATCCATGGAGATTATAAGATTAAATCAATCATTTTAAAACTTTCTGCGAGACGTAATTTCACAAACAGCGTGAGTGATTCAGCGGTGCTGCGTCTTCTCTCTCTCTCTCTCTCTCTCTCTCTCTCTCTCTCTCTCTCTCTCTCTCTCTCTCTCTCTCTCTCTCTCTCTCTCTCTCTCCTCTCTCTCTCTCTCTCTCTCTCTCTCTCTCTCTCTCTCTCTCTCTCTCTCTCTCTCTCTCTCTCTCTCAATGCGCTTCACATCCCCACATTGCACAAGGCAAGCGTCAAGCGCGCTGCAGGTGGTGATACTAGACTCTTGCGTTTCGGGAGTCGGGACAGTTGACTTGCATAATCAGGCCAGTGTTGCATGTAAATTTTATTATTAATGTCATTAAAGTCTTGCCAATTTAAACATTTAAGCGATTTGAAACAATTCAGTACTCGCGCAGTCTCTGAGAGATATATAGTATATAGGCCGCCTCACAAACATCTCGCAAATAACAAAACTGAGTTCTTTTTTGCGGTTTATTGGCGATTATCCTCGTAAACACAGTCGGTTGAGAGAAAACGCATGTGTAACCGTATAATGGATCCGTGCACTAGCTCTTAAAGTGACAGCAGCCTAATATGTGTCTGTCATTGTTGATAAAACAACAAAAGAGTGCTTTAATTGTAAGGAATCAGGATTAATAGCCTATGTATTTAATTTATACAGGACTAAAAGACTATTCAGCGTTATTTTACATTTATTTTACATATTTTTAATTACTTTATTCAGTTTCTGTTGTATTTCTGTACCTCAATACTACTGTTAAAACTACCCAAAAACTTTTCTCTTTATTTAATTTGTATCTTTATTCTACTGTAGCCTATTTATTTGTGCTACTTTTTTAATTCTATTCAAAGATTGAAATCAAGCTTCCTTATGTTGTGTAAACTCTTAATCAACAAATTACCCCATTGTAAAAACACAAATACAGTGAGTGAGCAAACATTTAGGTGAGATAAATGTAATAAAAAAAAAATGTCTAAAATATGCTCCCACACACACAGCTCCCCCCTCAAATAAAAAAAGTCCCCCCTGCATCATGCAGCCCTCGTTTTGGCCAAATTTAGTTTGAACTGACGTCACACACATTGGTTCTTTGATTTCACTCAAAGTATATCGGGGCCTTAAGTGTGGCATGCATGGACTCAGTGAGCACC